>NTHP01000885.1:30506-95748 GCA_003416845.1 Oplegnathus fasciatus | reverse complement strand
GCCATGAAACATCAAGTTTTTGTAATTCGAAGGTACAGTGTCCAATCTGCCTCAAACTTCACGTTTGATAAGACTCCCAGCCTGCACACATCCACATGCCAATATTCAGTCATAGTCATAGCGCCACCTACTGACAACAGGAAATGACATGTTTTAGACTTTGATGTACTCCTCCTAGCGGGGTGACCAGATCTACCTCAAATGTGGTCAGAAAAGTCTTAACACCTTGATGATGCTCTATTGTGAAGATTGTGAGTTTTCATCAAACGGTGTTACTGTGGCGGCGCTGCGAATTTTGATGTTTCGCCATGAAACTACAAGGTGTTGTAACTCGGCTGTACACGGTCAAATCTACCCCAAATTTCACGTGCTGGACAAGAGTCCAGGCCTTAAGACATCAACATGCCAAAATTGAGTCATAGTCATAGCGCCACCTACTGGCGACAGGAAGTTATATTATAATGTACTACTCCTAGCAACTTACTCATATCCACTTCAAATTTTGTCAGTAAAACCTGAAAACCTTGGTGATGCTTTATTGTGAAGACTGTGAGTTTTCACTGAATGCTGTTGTCATGGCGACGCATTATTCGCCATGAAACAGGAAGTTGTTTTTGAGGGGCTAATGATGCTCAGAAACGCACGAAACTTGGCACACACATCACAAGCGATAAAAATAGATATCTGATATGGTTCTTAGAATTGGGTGTGGCAAATTGGCTTCGATAGTGCCCCCTACAAAATTTCAACTAAGTGGCCCTCGCCGTACAATTTTCCTAGATAAACCAAATTTGGCAGGCACATGTAACATCCCAAGACTTAAAAAAAAGTCTCCTGGTGCCATGAGCTAAACCCAACAGGAAGTTGGCCATTTTGAATTCAATGTCAAATTTTGGCGTATTTTTGGTCATTTATAGGGGTCATACTTTAACGAACTCCTCCTAGAGAATTCATCAGATCATGAATGAATGAAATGAATGATCTTGAATTTAGGGCAGTGGAATCTGAAGACCTTCATGATGAAAAGTTGTACTATTCGTTGTAGATCATTGAATGGCGTGGGCGTGGCGAGGCGTCAAATTTCCATGTTTCGCCAAAAACCCATTTACAGGCTTCATACTTTAACGAACTCCTCCTACAGAATTAATCAGATCAACATGAAATCTTGACAGTGCAATCTCAAGACCTTCACAATGAAAAGTTGTGCTAATCATGGTCGATCGTTGAACATCGCGGGCGTGGCGGTGCGCCAAATTTGATGCTTCACCATGAAACTGGAAGCTGTTTTTGAGGGGCAAAGGATGGTGTTAAAGTCATGAAATTTGGCACACAATTCAGAGGTTGTGAAACTTTTGATTTGATGTCAGTCTTTGGGTCAATCTAAAGACCTTTGCGATGAAAAGTTGTGCTAATCTTTGTAGATTGTAAAACGGTGTGGCCGTGGCATGGCGGCCATCTTGAGCGTTTCACCATGAAACATCAAGTTGTGGTAACTCAAATATACATTGTTCAATCTGCAACAACCTTCACATGTTTGATAAGAGTCCCGGCTCTGAGACATATACATGCCAATATTCAGTCATAGTTGTTGCGCCACCTACTGACAGCAGGATGTCAGCCTTATGTGACGAAGATCATCCGATTTACATGAAATTTACATGGTGTGGTCTACAAATGAAATCCAGCAACATGATGTATAATTAGTGTGTGTTCTCTAGTGCCACATAGTGGACACGGAAAGTGACATTTATCTCGTTCAGGCAGTGTCCAACGCTCACTAAAATTCAAAGCCATGTGACCGTCCTTTTGTGGGGACATCGCGGCTGCCTCTCCCCCCGACGTGCGCGAGACTGCGAGGGCCCGTTCAACGCTGCTTGCAGCTTTAATTTTAAGTTATAATTATATCCATTTTGCAATTTGAAAAAAAGGGCATACTTTTTTTTACTTAGTTAGTACTTGTGCTTGACTTTGTTTTTGCATTATTCTTTGTACCGTGTGGTTTGTTCATGTACAGACGTCACTCATTTCATTTGACATGATTGCTGCCGCGTTACCACAGTGATGCCGCGGCGGTAAAAGAGGGGGCTGCACTTGATAACTGATGCTAGGTGGCAGTGGAGTGCTTGAATCCTGATGACAGGATTTTACTACATACCCCCTTTGACCACAATGTGGTCAGCAATGGCAGAGTGGCGCTGTCTGTATTTCTGCTGGTTGACTGAAGTTAAATAAACTAAAGTAAGATGTGTAACGTTAAGTTACTCTTTGACATCCCGAAACACAGCAAGTCAGCACATCCACACAGTTTTTATATAACATGTGATTTCATTAAATCAGAGTTGTTCTTTGTGAAACATTACGCCAAATTTATCAGAAGAACTGAGTGAATTGTGAAAAGTCTGTTTGATAAGAACTGCATGAAAAATGAAAGCAATACGGATGGTAAATGAATGATATACAGTAACAAATACCTGTGTGCGACGGTGTCTGGTGTTTTTTACATGTACCGTCAATGAAATTGTCTTCTTTCATAAATGTAGTGTAAATGGTGAAATCAGTTGACAGTGTAATCATGACAAATATATCATAATGAGAGGCTAATGAAAGAAAGAGAGAGAGAGAGAGAGAGAGAGAGAGAGAGAGAGAGACGTTTTGGAGTGCGGTCTTCAATGAAAGCCTGTTTGTAAAGCACTGCCTAGGACCTCTTCAGAGTTACTCATTAATGTTTTCAGGTTGCTGTGTGTGTATGTGTGTGTGTTATAAAGTTCAAGTGCCTTGTTCTATTACTACCCGTTTGCTGTCTGTTGTATTGTGAAACATTCTAAAACTGTGTAAAATGTTGTTGGCCATTCAAATTAACACAAAAACCATGAATTTTGGGCAGCATTTAATATGACGTCATTATATAGACTCTATAGGCTTCTCTCAGCACCCCCAGCTCTGACTGACTTCTAGTGTCCCTGATTTAATTTCCACAAACAGAGAGAGGGTTAGTGAGGGGTGTTAATTTGTCCCTCTCAAACCGGCAGTAGAAGAGATTCAGGTCGTCAGCCAGGTCTTTATTTGCCTCAGCGGGGAGGTGGGTGAGGTCTTCTAGTTTATGATGTTTGTGATGACAGACTCTCTGACTTTAATCATATCCATAATAAAAGTTAATGGGCGAAATAACAGATCATGAAAAGAAAAGACTTTCTAATAAATGAAGAATGTCGTTTATGGTTCTTTTGTTGTTCAGACCTACAATTAACACAGATTTTCAACTAGATGGTGAATCAGAAAATAAATGAAATATAAAACTTGGGAGTGCTACACTTCAGTTTAATCTGTTATGTGTCTCCATGAAACTGCAGTCTGAGATTCTGTTCTTTCAGTTTGTAGATTTGGGTGATGCAACTCAAGAGTTTCATCATCTTTAAATCATCTCAAAAACGTCTATTTGTATTTTTTTTCATTCAATTCCTAAAGATTTAAACTATACCTCTGTCATGTATTGTATGCTAGAAGAAAAGATGCCTTCCAAACAAAAAGAACTGTTCCATAGTGTGTGTTAAACATTCAAGCATTCAAGATCTGTTGCAGACAGCCTGTTTCTAGCCATCATGTAATTGTGATACAAATGTGTACAAGAGAGATTAATTTAAATTAATTTTCATATGCTGTCATTTCAAGATTTCAAGTATTTTATTTGGATAAACAACACAGAAAAGGATGATCATCAAAGGTGGGCTACAGCTTCTTGTTTAAGTTTTCAAGAATGAAGATGTAGACACTATACTCAGCACACCATATTGCACTGCAGGCAAAATCACTCTCCTGCTGCAAACTCACACGTGCTATCAGGGCACACATAAGGTGACACCTGAGGATCTATCTAGCTCCCTCAGCTGCTTTCCCCACCCAGTACAAAGGCTGCTGATCTGCTCTATTACAATCAATAGCCTAACATTTAACACAAACAACAATATATATATATAAATACATATGGATACAATATAACATATCACTGTAAAGAATTGACTGTAGAATTTACGGTAAATACCTGGCAAAAAAGTTGCCAAAAAGTGTTGTAAAATAGCTGTTAAGTAGCTACTGTAAAATGAATTACAGTATATTACAGGATCCCTTTTACAGGTTTTTGCTGTATATAAATTACAGCAATTTGTTTTTTTTGTTTTTTTTTTTACAGAAAAACAATTAATCTAGTTTACAACATTATCTTGTATTCTATTCAAGTTACAGAAGTTATCTGGCAACTAGAATTGCCAGTAAATAGCTAATACTAAAATAGTTGAAGGTGTTAAATAAAACCAGAATCAGAGCTGCAACAAAACAAACTTTTATTAAAACTCAACACAGTTTTACAAAGCTTCCAGAACCTGAGGTGACTGAAAATTGTCTTCAGCGATCTGTGTTGTTGATCATTGTGAGTCTGTCCTCCTGTCCCTCCACTCCAGCAGAACTGCACCAGCTCTGTCTGTCTGTCATCTGCGTTTGGGTCCAATCCTGCTGTCCCTGGAACCGTGACACACTGTGCCTTCAGCAGTGGTGCTCACTGCACGTGGTTTCCCTCTGCACCTGTAGCTAAATGATGCAGATATGTTAACAGAGACTTTCCTCCGACAGCAGGAAACAGTTGAAGACTTTATTTGCCTCATCGTCAGTCATGTAAATTAACTTATCAAACAGACTTTTCACAATTCACTCAGTTCTTCTGATAAATTCGTAGAGAGAGCTCTTGCTAATATATTGCTCTCCCGCAGACTTTGTTCGGGGGTGTGCAAACCAGGCTGATAGACGGTCAACTTAGATTATGTTAACTAACAAGTTGAATCACGTTTTAATTTTGTAGGTTATTAACATTCAACTTACATTTTACGGTGTTTGAATGGTTGTTTCTCTGCTTCCACCATCAAATGTCCAGCTCCTCTTTCAAACCGCCTTGTGCAACACATTATTTACAGTATATGTTAATGTGGAAAAATGCTGTCAGCTACTGTAATTATTTTGGACCCATGATGCATTGTGATATAGAGTTAAACTAAAACAAACAAACATTCACATCCATTAATTAAAATAGTTGTATGGGAACGTAATTTTTAGGAGACAGGGTTGCCTCCCCCTGTCGCTCCACTCCTCCCTGTCGTTAAGTTCCGCTATGTTACATTAAAATACCAGTTACTGTACTATATGAGCAGACATGTGGCTCTGCTGTCACAGCGCTCCCAGTGGCTGTGTTCACTGTTGCAGTCTGGACTCATTCACATGTACCACCTGGTGGTTGTTTATGTGCACCTAGTGCTGAAATCAGCTGGGAAAAATAAAAGTCCCCTCTCCCTAATTCTGCCGCGGCGCAGATTTACAGCCGCAGCAATCACATCAAATGAAACAAGTGACATCTGTACTGCTGCTGTGACATGTGAATTTCACAGCAGGGATAAATAAAGTACCGAACAATGGAGTTATGTATCTGCTGATGGAGCTGAATTACATACAAAGTATGTAATAGATAGATAGATAGTATTTTGGTTCCAGAGGCTGGTCTTCTGGTTTATCCAATGATGTAGCAGCAGTGTCCCCTCTTCTTGTCCTTTCTGTCTTGCTCTGCTCGCCACAGCACCATTTCCTCCTCTGTATACTCTTTCACAGCATTAGGAAGTAGTGAACTACATGTAATTAAACTAGTCGTTTAACTACATTTTGCAGTAGCTTGCTGTTTAAATTTGCACAGTGATTCAAGTAGTTAAGTCACTTTTTGACATTTTTGTGAGTTAACTACTGGAACTTTAAACTATGGGCCATAAAAGGAAAGGAATGATTTTTTTGGACTTTTGGACCACTCATGCCCCCTCCAGAAGGGCGGCGATGACTATGGGGTACGGTTGGGTGGGTGGAAGAGGAAGAGAACGAGAACGTGCTGCGTTGGTGTACAGCTGGATGTCTTCAGGCTGAGTTATGTGGTCGTCATGAAAAAAAAGCGGTGCTATTCCACAAGGAAAGGAAGTCGTGCCATGGTCTCAGCTCTTACCCCCCAAGCATCAACAGCATGATGCTTGGGGGGTAAGAGAGATCTATAACGAGTCTCTTCTTGCCAAAGTACTTCCTGGTGGCGATGCAGATGGGGCAGATGCAGTGGATTTAGAAAGGAGAGCTAGTGAGTAGGCCTATCAAAGCTGTTGTCAACTTCTTGGGCAAGAGGTCTGGCCACTGTGTCGAGCTCGGCAAGGGTGGACTGGAGATTATGGGAGGCGAAGGATGGTTCGGGGATGACCTCGATGCCTGGGTGGAAATCGAAAGTGAAATCAGAACCGCAGGGCCAAATCCCTGATAGGTAATCGTCCAGCTCAGCCCTGCGGTCGGGGAAGACTGAACAAATGGTGTCGCGGTAAAGGGAAAAGGCGAAGGCAAACTCCTATGCCGTGAGTACCCTGGAACGTAAAGGCGAGGGGTGCCTGAGCTGGGCTGCGTCATGGGGTGTTGGCATAGGAAGGGAGGGGAACAGGGATGGAACAGGAGGAAATGGAGAAGATCTGGAAGAGGGAGCGCTGTGGCTCGTTGTGGCTGTGGCAGTGTGAATGGCAGCATTACTGGTGGTTGCTGTGAGAGCTAAAGAGGAAGGACCTGCAGGAGTGAACGAAGCCATGGGAGCTACGCTGCAGTTGAAGCTGAAGGTCTCTAACCAGAGACCAGAAAAAAAAGCAATTGTCCTCAGCAGCAGGGTTCTTGTATGAAAATAAACAGTCTGCAGGGGGATTATGTATGATTTTTGATGACTCATGCTGATGTGTTGCTGATCAATCTGGTCACTTCAGTAGATTAATAGAAAGAATAAATACCAAGAGTATGATATCAAGAATATATTTTATTTTAATAAATTAAATGTTCAAAAAGCAAGGTAAACAACTGGACATACAACATGATTAAAAAATGGAAGAAGAGAAAATAAGATATTACATAAATTTTTTTTAAAAAGCACAAAAACTAAGTACAGCTGAGGCAGATGGGAATGTCATTAGTTTTGCTGATCAGAAGGGCTTTTTGTGTTAATAAATTTCTGCTCATATTTTGAAAAGTGACAAAAGAAGACACATTTATACAGTATTTGTGACATGTTTAATATTGGTGATGTTTTTTTCAAAGTCAAGACAAAGTGTAGGTATTTGACGACCTGGGAGCCTTCAGCTGAAGGCATTCACATTCAATTGAAACAATAAAACTTTAGCTACCTAAAGCATATTTTACTGGATGTTTTAGATAGCTAGCACTAGCAGGATAGCTAGCAAGCTAATAATTACGTTACATGGATTTAGGTCACTTGGCAGATCAGATCGATGAAATAGCTCCTAGCGAGCAACAGCAGGCACCGGCTGTGTCTGAGGGTGTGTGTGTTCAGTTCAGCCTCTGACTAAACTCAGCACTCACCAGAGACTCTGGTTCTTTCTGTTATTTTCCTCCAGTCTTTTTCCCTCCTCCTCTGTACATTTCCCCCCCAGTCAGCAGCAGACAGAGACTAATTACACTATAACAACACCCACAGTGTTGGTGCAAAAGTTTAAAAAATAAACTCTGAGCTCTCCTCCCACCTGTAACCAACTCCAGATCAGAGCAGAATTGGGTGTGACGCCAGATAGGCTATTTATTCCTCATAGAAGCTCCGTCTCTGCCTTCGGGTTTCTCCTCCAAAGCTCCCCGGCGCTCAGCAGCTGTCTGTCAGTGAGCAGCGGCTCTGTCTTGCTGCTGGTCTGCTCCGTCCAGTCCTCCCCATGCAACACTCTGCAAAGCCCCGCAATATGCACAAATGTTTTGCTCAAGTTGAATATTTACCATTACTATTTATTTATAGACTATTTATAGACGGTTTTGGTGAGTTTTATTTTGTTGTGTGAGTCGCCCCAGATCAGGACGTCATTACTCCACTATATCTTTACATAGCAAATAGTTGTTTCCTGCTATATTAATGTTCTGAATGTCATATTTAAGACCTTTAAAACAGGACACAATAACACAAACAAACTGATTGAGGCAGCAGTAGACCATCAGCAACCTCCGTGTTCTGCAAGGTAAAATGACTGTTGTCAATGTAGTCTGGTGGCTATGACGAGAGTGATATAACTGCTGTTTCTGGTTAAACAAAGGATCTTTGACACCAAAACCATTAAGTTTCCCTTTAATTATAACTGGGAGCTAAGCTGTCCCTGAGCCTGGTGGTGTGGGACCGGATGCTGTGGTACCGTCTGCCGGACGGCAGTAGGCAGAACAATTTGTGGCTGGGGTGGTTGGGGTCTTTAATGATCCCGTTGGCCTTCTCCCACACCGCTGGGTGTAGAGGTCCTCCATGGATGACAGCTTCGTCCTGGTGATGTTCTGAGCAGTTTTCACCACCCTCTGTAGAGCCTTACAGTTGAGGGCGGTACAACTGCCATACCAGGCGGTGATGCAGCCAGTCAGGATACTCTGTATGGTGCACCTGTAGAAGTTGTGGGGTATCCTGGAGTCCATGTTGAGCCTCCACAGCCTGACGGAGGAAGAAGAGCCATTGTCTGGCTGTCTTTATGATGGTGTTGGTGTGGTGAGTCTATGTCAGGTCCTTGCTGATGTGGATCCCAAGGAACCTGAAGCTGCTGACTCTTCCTGTAGTCCTGCTCTGATTTACTTAAAATGACTGTTAAAAAACAAAAGAAATTCTCTGTTACGTGTATCACCCACCACTCAGTCGACTCTAGTGCAATAAGATCGTTTTTTTAAAAACACTGGCATATCTTAAAGTCAGACCCTGGACTTTCTCCCATTTTTGAAGATCCACCTGTATTTGTTAATAAAAGGGGGAAAAACATAAGGGATCACTTGGTCTGCACCAATTTTGACCACAAGAAGAAATCCAGTCAAGTAACACAGACACGCTTGCACCTTCTTCCCAAGGGCAACTACCGCTGCGGGAGTTGTGTACAGTGCAATAACACCATGAAAACTACTCGTTTCTCCCATCCCCATACAGATAAAACATTTCCTATCAACAGCGTCATCACTTGTCCACACGTGATCTATATGATACGCTGCATATGTTAGGAAAACCACCAGAAAACTTGAACAAAGGATCAGTGAGCACAAAAGCACAATACGCAAAAACGATCGGGATTATCCCATGGTTTAGCATTTCAATGATGCTCACCATGACATCTCTTCATTATGTTTCTGGTATCGAACAGGTCACCCTACCACCTAGGGGTGGTGGCCATGATAAACTACTCAAACAGCATGAGGCCTACTGGATTCATACTCTTCAAACATTGGCTCCTAAGGAACTGAATGATGAATTACATCTTAGCATTTTCCTGTGATCACTTATACTGAATATTTTCTCTATGTCCCCTTTAAGATTAATACAAGGTGTTCCCTGTCCAGCTCCAGACAGTCCTGGATCCATATGAATATGTACATATAGTATCAGGTTGACTTACCAATGTGACCTGTTGATTGTGTCCGTTTATATATGAGTCAGCTGTAGTTGTAACCTTCTCTGGCTTTTTCTGCTTCACTCTGTTACTGCTTTAGAGGGAATACTGAGATGGAACTGAATAATGACATCTGTGAGGTGAAAGTTACTTCCCAGGGAGAAGACAGTGCAAGACCCCTTATTTTCCCACTTGTTCCTCACCATGGTACACTGGATATTCACATATTTTTGCACCACATGATGGTTTTTACCTCTTTTTATCAAATAGTATGTTCAAGGAGAGGAAAAGACATTGGCCCTCATTTATCAATCTAGCGTAGAAACCAGCGCAGATCCGAATGCAGAAATCATCTTACAGCAGGGTTCACGTGTGATTCATGAAACGTTTGTATCTCGCCAGTCCCCGCATAAGAATGATCAGGTGTTGATAAATGTGGTGGCTGAAAACAATTGTCATTTAAATATCACGTCCCTATATATTCTCTGTTTAGACGTCTCGCCCCTAGAGTTTACGACAGAGAGAAACGTAATCCGGCCAAAAAGAGGAACTTCTCCGACCTGGAGATAGAAACGCTAACGTCACAAGTTCAATTAAACAACCAGTTTTACTTGGCAGCCTGAAAAGTGGCATCAAACAAAGTCGGAAGAATGCTGTATGGAATGAAATCACTGCTGCGGTCAACAGCGTTGCTGCAGTCAATCAAACTCCAGCTGATGTTTGAATATTTAATTTATACATCCGTGATATGTAGTCTATAAATTAATCTTATATCAAAAACTGTTAACCCCGCAAATTGCAAACTATTTGAAAATATTTATTTATGTTAGGGATATATGACACATAGTTGTTATTTTGCCACAGGCTACATATTTTTAAATGATGAATACACGTCTGCATATGCTTAGATGCCAGTCAGAATGGTCTTAACAATCCTCCGACAGATTTACTACGCTGCACCGCAAGTCCACACTCACTCGAAAAACGTGCATACACGAGTTGAGACTTGACGTGAGATTTGATCGTTGCCTCCGCTCACGTCCATTTTGATAAATGCCAAGCTTTGCGTGGAAATGACCGTACGCCCAGTTTTCTGTCGTATGTTTGTTTCATAAATGAGGGCCATTGTCTTTGGGTTTGCCCTGTCAGCATTTTGCGATTCATAGGATTTAGATGTTTTCTTTTGTTGGATTTCAAGCATTCAGCCATAAAAGAGGCTTTGTCTACTCCCTAGTGGAAATATTATTGTTGTTTTCTTCAGATCGGAGGTCATGTCTCTCATTTCTCAGTGAAACCTTGGTACATTTCTTCATCGATTAAATGCTGGCATCATAACCATGATCTTTGTTTCTGTCTGTTCCTTCAGACGTTTGTGGGGAATGTGAATTCAGAGGTTGTCGTCCAGAACAAGCTGTCCCACTCAGTGAGAACCCGTTTCCTGCGTTTCATCCCTCTGGACTGGAACCCCAGCGGCTGGCTGGGCCTCAGAGTAGAGGTGTACGGCTGCTCCTACAGTGAGTAACAAACACCATGCAGTTTTAATCACACTGATTAGGAAAATAAATTATCAGCACTTTAGGAACTGTAGTAAAAATACGAACTGTAGTGCTGGAAATGTAACCTGTAGCCTTCAAAACCTGCATGGTCCACATAAGATTTGACATTGTTGTGCAACATCACACTACTACATACATCAAACTGTGAAGTTGCACTTTTCACTCGCTGTTTGATACACCTCCATTTGTGTGTGTGTGTTTATACTGTAAATGAGTTATCAAATAAAACTGACAATCTCTCCGATAATACTTTCCAGCACAAACGATGAATTGCTGCTGAATTGTCAGGTAGACTTCGTTCTTGGGCACGTATTGGTTGGTTTTTATTTTAATTGTTTTTACTCTTCATGTGACAGTCCAACATTTCAATTCTAGATTTTTTCCCCCCATCCTTTTATGATGGTTATTGCTGGTGGTTATGTTTTTTTTAAGACATTAGCATGGGTACTTGTTAGGCACTTAGGCAGCTAAATGTAGGCTTTTTCAAAAAAATATTTTCATTTTCATTTTTTGTGGTCGGGGGGCAGTGGCGGACCTAGAAATTTTACATGGCGTAGTAAAAGGGTTGCAAGAGGTTTTGGTAGGGTGGCATTGGAAAGTGGTGGGTGGTGGTCCCCACATGAAAATTTATACACTGTGGCGATTGGCGCCTTTAAGGACGCGCTCCCTACATCACACCAAAACACACCCCTAGCCGAATGAATGGTTGAGTGAAAAATGCAAGACGGCACGTACTTACAGATCGACACACACAGCCAACCTGCCAACCTCTGCCAGCGAGCCAAAAAGTCTGCCATTTGTTAGGCCAGCCATACCAACGGTCCATATCTACAGTTCTTCTCCGTGAATTCTCTGTGCATCGCCCTGGCCGCCTATTCCAGGGAGCCTGCTGCCAGCTCATCTGGACTGGAGTACTGGAGGGAACGCCGGTATACCCGGAAGGAGATACTGAGCTGCTACGCTGACAGGAGGTATCACTCACTGGTAAATTAAGGGATTCCTCTCTGCAGAGTAGTGGAAATCCTGGGACCGTTCGAACTGACCCCAAACTCAAACTGTACATAGAGACCCCGACGACTTGACTCTGGGGGCGGGGTTTATTGGATCATTGTTTGTTGTGGTATTTTTACACTGTCACTGCCTGTATAATACACTGTGGGGAATATTGAAATTTGCTGTGTTGTGTGTTTCTTTGCTTGCACTTGTATTTTGTGGGTTGGCTTGTGTGTGTGACACTAGTAGTAAGGGCCATTTGACGTCCTTTGTAGGGGTTTGCTGGCCACCCACCAAGAAGTTATATTTTGTCAGACTGAGACTCTGACTGGCACCCAATTGGAACCAGCGACCGCTACATAAAAAGTGGCACCCCGGACTAAAAGGATTGAAAAGTCTGACAAACTAGTTGTGCGCACACCAAAAGCAAACAAAATCCACACCCTGGCTTTGATGGCAAGCAAAAGCTGAGCTAAAAGACCGGTCTCAAAAACACACTCTCAACAGAACGGAAATAACATTTATTCAGCACAACCTCAATTTTAAAGGGAAAAAAAATGGTCATGGCAGAGTTGCTGGATTCCTCCTGGGAAGCATCGCCCTCTGCGGGCCAGGAAGACCAATTACAACTTCCTCCTCTCAACTCCAGTCAGGAATGCTCTTTCCCGGAGAGATTGCCATCTGCTGGCCAGGAGGACCAATAGCAACCTTTTCCCTCCATAAGGCAGGAAATCTCCAGACAGTTAGTCCCGCCCTCTGCTGGGCAACAGGAGAATCCAAATGCTGGACAAGGAAATGGAAAGGACAAAACAAAGCTGTCTTTACTGGACATGGAACTCATAGGAGTTGAAACTCTTGCATCTCCACTGTTAAAGCCTTCTGATAACACAACCATACAGCACACCTTGGTGGATCTGCAGAAAGGCAATAAAGAAATGAACTATGTAATTCATCAGTGGAAAGCAGAGCAACAAACTAATAATGAGAAAATGCTTGACATCCTGGGTGCCCTAAAACATGCCTTCACTGGGATGCACGAAAAAGGACAGCAACAAATAAAAGAAGGTTTAAAACAGCATACAGAGTATCTCAGGACGCAGTTCACAGACACTCTAACGTGGAGGCTCCATCATCATCACACGGAGATGCTTAAGGACATCTGGGGCCGTATTCACAAACATTCTGAGAATACTCTCAGAGAGCTCCTAACAGCCTAAAAATTTCTAGCAAGGAGTCTGAGCTTAGAAATGATTTAGGAAAATTCTCAGAGCAACTCTGAGCAAGGAAGGGACAGAAACTTTTACCTTAGTGAGGAGGTGTGGTTGACCCCATTGCTAGGCATGACGCATTCTTTTAAAAGGTGTGATTGGTTGATCAAAAAAAGAAATACAAACACACTCTTAGTGGTAATGGACACAGAGCGGGCAGTGAAATTGATAGTTGATAGTTGTTATATTTATTTGCTTACGTTTATTTACCACGCTGGTAATTTTAGTACTTAATCTATAAAATATTAACTGGGGAAAATGGCTCATCTTTCATCAACTGTGATCGCTGCAGTCTTATAGGTATTGGCATTGGTTGGCACGTAAATCTACCATAAACCAGCAAAAGTCAGAAACTGGACAGAGGAACAATATTAGTTCAATTAGTTGACGAGCGTAAAACCATTTTAAGAGGAAAATTTGGCCCCGGTGTTACAGGACAAGTCAAGAAGCAGGTGTGGGAGAAGAGCGCAGCAGAGTGAGGAGTGCGTAAAGTGGTGGGATGTGTTGCAGTCTAAAGCGAGAGGGATGTCAAACAGGATGGTTGCCAAATAGAAAAATAAATTAGTGTAAATACGTAAATAAATTAGTTGTGATCACTTTCATTTCTGGCGCTATAGCGTTATTGCGATGGGAGAGAGATGTGAGCGCATCTCTAATGAGATCGACCACAAACATGATCCCTGCACNGAAAACGTCATAATTCTAAGAATTTTCTTAGAATTTCGTCACTAAGAGCAACTCTTAGTACTAGGAAGCTTTATGAATACGGCCCCAGGGATGTAATGACTCCGATGGTGGCCTCTGTCATGCACCTGCAGGAGGAAATAACAATATGTAATGAGCAATTGCATAGCATGATTGAGGAAGTTAGTGCCATCAAGGAACAAACCTCCGAACCCCACACACCTCACTGCAATCGACTGCAGTGCAAACCGCCACTATTCCACCTCCACCTCCCTCTGCCTCCCTGCCTACAGTACAACCAGAGGTCGGAACTCAGCTGCGACTGCAATCTACCATGCAACCTGGTTGTTCCCCAGAGCCTTTGCCATCGCCGGCAGGCTCCCCTATCCAGGAAGACCGACGGGGGAAGAAGAAAAGCCCAATTAAATTACAGTTCCCTTGTTTTGGTAGAATGGGAGATTGTACTGACCCTCTTATGTACCTGGAACAGTGTCAGGACTATCTGGCTTTGAACTCTCTCAATGATGAGGAACTTCTCGCCACACTTCGCAATGTCCTTTTTGGAACAGCTTGTCACTGGTGGGATGTGGTGAGGTTGGATACATCCACCTGGAGGGAATTTGAGTACAAGTTTCTGTCAGCTTCGCTGTCAGAGGATTATATTGATGAACTGGAGGAGCAGGACACAGGTGCAAGGGGAGGAAGAAAGTATCCGGGATTTTGCGTACATGTACCGAGCACTCTGCTGTTGGTGGAAACCGGACATCTCAGAGGAGAAAGTCATCCAGCTCATACTACAGAACATACGTCCACATTTGGCGAGCCTGCTGAGGAGCAGTAGAATTAAACCGGTGGATGCCCTGAGGCTCGGCCAACAGCTGGAAAAAGACAGACAGAAACAGTCACAGCAAGAGACACTCCGGAAATACCCCCCTACCAACAATAGGTCTCGGATTGTAATGACCACCACCCCCCCACACACCTCTCCCACTCCTGCTGCGGCAAAACCTGCACAGCCTTTCTGTTGGCGGTGTAAAGGAGCCCATTCTCCACACAATTGTCCACACTTTTCGTCTAATAAGAAGAATGAGAATGAGAAGTTCAGGCGAGGAAGCAATTTAATATTTATAATCCAATTGCCGAACCTGGTCAGAGAGATCTTTACAGTAAGATATGTATGAAATAATCTCTACTCTTTGGAAAGCTTTGAGGGATTCCCAGAGAGTGGATTTGCTAACATCTGGCGTATCATTTATAGACAGAAGAAAATATCAATTTGTGTATTGATACAGTTAACAAATGCCTCATCAGCAAGCAAGGCATTGCCAAAACACCGAGGGCGTTTAGTAGCTTTCTTTGGAAAGGATATTTGCAAAACCACAGGCCCATGGTCAGAAATGACAATGCCCTCAAACCTGCAATCTCTAATTGGGGTCAGCAACCGGCCATCAATTAGAAAATAATCAATGTGAGAATAGGAATGATGCACAGGGGAGAAAAATTAGTAATGTCTTAATCCAGGATATAGAAAACAGCAGGGATCAGACATATTATACATCTGTAGAAAAGAGTTAATAGTCTTCGCCGATTTTGTTATATTGTGGGGAGTGGAGCAGAGCGATCTAATACTGGATGTAACACAGTTGAAATCACCCCCTAGAATAAGCCTATGTGTGTTTAAGTTAGGTGGTGACGATAAGAATGTTTTCATAAACTTTGCATCATCCCAGTTTGGGGCATATACATTGGCCAATGTTAAAGATACATTGTACAAGGTACGTGTGACCACAACAGATCTCCCTCAAAGGTCTGTAGTAACATTTTGCGTAACAAACGGAGTGTTCTTATTGATAAGAATAGCAGCTCCCCTAGTCTTGGTAATTGGAATGATGTAATTGCCTCACCAATCCTTTGCGTAATCTGTTATGGTCAGAGGTCCTGAGATGAGTTTCTTGAAGGAAAGCAAATGAGATAAATCTCTATTACATTTAATAATATGATTAACACCCTTGGTGTTCCAACTAATACAATTTACTGTAATATTGTCATATTACTCCTGGATGGCACTGAAGTAGCCATGATCATTAGAGGTTAAAATGGGATTGGCTGCTGTTACAGAGAGTTGCAGAGATTGTGTATTGTGTTTATATGTATCCCTATATTTTGTGTCAATGTGTGTGTGGTGATATTCACTATAATGTCCTTAGTAAGCTATATGGCAAAATGTAAACATACTGGTACCAAACAAAGTCCAACAGACACGTGAATATGTGCAGTCCACCTCTTCCGGGAGGCCATTTGAGTACAGCGAACTCATTGTCATGTTCAAGAAACCAGTTTGACATGATTTGAGCTTTGTGACATGGTGCATTATCATGCTGGAAGTAACCATTAAAAGATGGTACACTGTGGCCATAAAGGGATGGACATGGCCAGTAACAATGCTCAGGTAGGTTGTGGCATTTAAACAATGCTCAATTGGTAATAAGGGGCCCAAAGTGTGCCAAGAAAATTTCCCACACACCATTACACCACCACCACCAGCCTGAACCGTTGATACAAGGCAGGATGGATCCATGCTTTCATGTTGTTTTAGAAATCTTTCTCCTTTATGTTAACATACTTTACTAACCTTTTATTTGGGAGTTTTGATGCAGCCATCCCTTTCTCATGGTGCAACCAGGAAGTAAACAGCTCTGGTCATGTGACAATTTACACTAAACACATGACACTGCATATATTTCATTAAGACCCTTTATTATTTCAGTGTTTGCTGTAAATGCATTGATACATCATTCATTAACATTTTTAGAGCCTTATAACAGAAAAAGTTTTTTAAGGTCACTATTATGACCGGTGGGAAACTAGTCATCTCTTGTTTGATTATGTCCTCAAATGTTTGACGAGAGGTGGCCATCTCAGCTTTAACTAGCTGGAGAAGAGCGCTCTCCTTGGGTTGCTGTATAGGCAATGGAGGGTCTGGGTCACGGGTGGTAGTGCTAGCGTTAGCCATGAGCATTAGTGCAGGGTTAGCCAAACTTTGTGCCATGAGTTTGGCTAACTTTTGTGTGTTGGGAGGTGTAGAGAAGACAAAGATGGAATGACATGGAGGAGAATCATATAAAAGGTAAAAATTGTCCTGGGTTCTCGATGGTAAGTTTTCCCTCTATTCCTGGGTTGGAATTCTGCTGTTTCACCGCTGTGGGCTCCTGTATGGAGCCCGAGCGACTAAGTTTTCTCCCTGCTCCACTGATGTGCTAACTGCTGTCAACAGTTCCGCACAACTCTCTATCTGTCCTCTCTATCATGGCTTGCTTTCATATTATTTACGGCAAATTCTGATCCTACCATCTGAACGTCATAGCAGAAATCGAGACTCATCAGATCAGGAAACTTTTTTCCAATCTTGTATTGTCCAAGTTTGGTGAGCCTGTGCCCACTGTAGCCTCAGTGTCCTGTTCTTCGCTGACAGGAGTGGCACCCGGTGTGGTCTTAGTTATTACTTTGCCACCGTCCGAATCTGCAGTGAGAGGCTGCCTGAACATAGGGAGAAGGACTCGGTTTTGTCTTGTTCCGCTAATTGACACATTCGGGTGATGCTGTCCTGAATGACGTGTTTGAAGAGTTACCACACCCAACTTTAGTTAAAAAATGTCAGCATACAGTTGACACTAATCCTAATCGTTGTCTATTTTTGCTGTCACTAACCTGGAAACCGTAATTCTCCCATATAGTGGATCTAAATGTCATGGGCCATTCAGATGGCAGTGACACTACATAAGCTTGACTAACCTGGCTAACCTGGCTAAGCTGACTAGCATGCTACAACTGAGAGACAACAATTGGTGCACTACCAAAATTTTCAGAGTAATCACCGTGCTCTAAAATTTCTATTGCATGCATATGAGTACATAGACATGAATAGACTATTTTAATTGTTTGGGTCACAGGGCATACTGAACGTCTTGCACCTAACGGTTCGGGAGGACTACAAGTACCGTTACATGTAGGCTGCACCCCTAATATATATATACATTAAAAGGAAGCTGCTTTTAAACTTACTGTACACAGCTGTGGCGTAGGCACAGGTGTGCCAGGGTGTGCCGGGGCCACCCAGAATCAAAGCTGGCACACCCAGACGTCATGGTGAAAGCGCCCAAACTCACCGTGTTTGAGCAACATGTGACATGCAGACCCCACACTTGTTGAGGTGTTGGATTCTGTGACAAGGATCTATTATAAAGTGAACAGTCTACTTTGGGTAACGTTAATGTTATCAGTGACGAGCTTTACCAGCGAGAGCCTGTTTTCAACGGTAATAGAATAAAATGGAGCAGCAGGGTATCAATGCTCACTGGATAACTGAACAGCCTGTCACTGTTGCCATTGGACAGAACTTACAGAAACTTTGAACTGTACCGAAATAATAGAATCGTTTAAGCATTAATCCACACCGTCTACCCCTGTAAATGCAGGTAGGCTACGTCCCAATGAGGTTTATGCCTTGAACTTCTTCTTCTTATTAATATAGCGCAGGCCTAATTATGAACAAAAGTCATTCATATAGGGCCTACATATTTGACCTGGCACCATACTACTGGCACCGTACTACTCTAATTCAGTACTTAATTTTGTTTAATTATTATTTATTTTCGTCAGTCCTATTGGTTTGAAAGGCTGGTTGCCCTTACACTTCTTTAATAGGCCTAGTCATTAATATAGGACCTACTGATTAATATAGGCTACTACTCCAATTCAGCCATACTGTCATATGTGTCTTGCTTTGATGTTTTAGTTCGTTATAAGTCTGCACTGTCATTTTTGTTCCATAAATTTCATTAAATGAATCGACTGCACGATGGCTCCAGATCGTTTCAATCACTGTGCGCAGCGGCGGCGGCTCTCTCTGTCTCTCTCGCTCCCCCCCTCTCTCTCTCATGCACAGGTTATGCTCTCTCTACCCCACTCCTGATGCTCTTCTAGGTTGTTGCCATATTGTTGCAGAAGGCTGCAGTTTATTTGCTACATTAGTTAGAAGAAAATAGTAATACCTTCAGCTGTTGGCACATCCAGTTTTCCTGAGGCACACCCAAACTTTTTGTTCTGGCTGGTACACAGATAATGGAAGTCGTCTCAGATTGCTGCAGATTCTTGCTTGCATCTTAATGTAAAAAACGGTGTTTTACACCATCTTAGACTCGACTCTCTACTTAAAAGAACAAGTTAAGCAAGTTGTTGCAAAAACAAAATTCAACCTAAACTATTTTAGATTTATTCAAAAATACATGACCCCTGAAGCTGCTAAGATTTATTTCCATGCAATGATTTTCTCACATATACTGTTTACCCCACATACAAAGCCTGTAAAATCTGTATATAAACAAGCTCTCAAGGTCCTGGATAAAGATAAACTATCATCACTGTAATATACTTTCTAGATATGGTCTCCTTTGCTGGGAAAATTTGACAATGCTAAAATAGTTCAAGTTCAAGTCTATTTGTCACATATAATCATACAGGGTATAATCATAGTAAAATGTATGACCGTTAGCTCCTTCAATTGTGCAATAATAAAATAAGTAAAAATAGTCTTAGGGCAATTCTTTGGCAGTGTCTTCATTTAGGATCTTAGTGGCCTGAGGGTAGAAGCTCTTCCTGAGCCTCTCAGTGCTGGCCTGGTGTATCAGGTATCTTCTTCTCGACCACAGCAGGGAGAAAACGAACACCAGGAAGTCGCTGTTCATGATGGCCGTGGCGATGCCCTCGTGGATGGAGCGTGGCGTGGCCTCCCAGGTCAGGTGGTGCTGGTCCCTGCTGAGCTCCAGCCGGTAGGTGAAGCCCTCGGCCTGCCCATGAGTCCCGACGAGCTGCACGATGACAAAGACCCGCTGGTGGCCACTGCACTTGTCCCACTTCTCCAGCACCAGCATGAAGAGGAAGCCAAGCAGGACCACATCATCACCCAGTCCACCATGTCCCGCAGGTTGATGTCCGCGGCCAAGAACACATTGTCCTACCCCTGGTTGAACGGCACTGTCCGGTATTCCAGCAAGTCTTGGGAAACAAAGGACATTACAGTTCCTGATATCCCGTTGGAAACTGAGGCAGGCACGGAGGTCATCCAGTTTCAGTTTCAGTTTCCAGTTGCACTTGATGCCACTACACACAGGACATGTAATTCAGATAAAAGAAGCAGTACAGGGTACAGTAGCCTGGAGCTAATGTGATCACTGTGACAATTGCTGCTAAAAGGTTTTCTGGTTGCTTAGGTGCTGGGGTCTTGCCTGTAACACTTTGGCAACAGTGGAAAAAAAACCCAAAACAAACAAAAATAGGATTATTCTGGTTTAACTTGGCCACTGAGCAATGCAACGTCTAGCTGCACATCAATCAAATATGCGCACATATCAAGTGGAACCTTGTAGCCTTGAATAACATGGTGCTAATTTTATTATTTTCCTCACAAGTGTTGCGACAGAGGAGAAAGGTTTTGTCACTGTGGCTCAAAAGAGTGCCCTGCATGTGATTTGCAGCTACTTAGTTTATGTTTTGTTTTCACACTTGTAGTTAAAGCAACATGCATACGCCAAAGCAGACATGTTAATTTGACCCAGGGCTATTTTCAGTCTGAAAACAGCCTTAATAACAATACAAGTATGTTTAATGCCATCTAATGGAAGTATCAGTTTTTTCTGTTTGTGATTTTGTAGGTTACCAAACTTTCGAGATGTTCTAAATTTTAGAATCGTTTTTTTTCCCATACAGCCTCATTATTGTACACATCAAAATTGTATAACTTGAATCATTTATAAAAATCAGTCATACATAGCATGTGTTATTAGGCTGGTTTACAGTTTTTCACTCTAATAACATGATCTTTCTTTTAGAGTCAGACGTGGTGGACTTTGACGGCAGAAGCTCTTTGCTGTACCGTTTCAACCAGAAGTCCATGTCGACAGTGAAGGACGTAATCTCTCTGCGCTTCAAGAGCCGTCAGGCCGAGGGGGTTTTACTACACGGGGAGGGACAGAGGGGAGATTACATCACCCTGGAGCTTCACAGAGGAAAATTGTACCTCTACCTCAATCTAGGTGAGTCACAACTGTTTCACAACCTCACTCTCCAAATATATGTTTTTTAATATGATGTTGCTGTTGAAGCTTGTGTGCTTGACTCAGCCATGGTGGGTGTCAGTTGTCCATGCAGGATTCTTCACCAATATCTGGTGGCTCCAGTGATGAATAACAAACCAAAATCAAGAAACCACATTTTCATGTCCATGTTTTTATGTACACTGTGGTTACACAGCTATATCTGGATTTGAGGACAGATCAGAATAAACTGAGAGGTGAAAGGTACAGCTTGAAAGGCGGTTGTGAAATATCGGTAGTTTCTTCTTTCAGAGATCAGAAGCTAGTAGCCCGAGCTACACCATAACACTAGGAGTCTGGGAGTTTACATTCTAGAGGTTTATTTTGCAATCTTGGGTTTAGATGACAATAAAGCAAGTGGAGCTGATAAGATAACTGCTGAACATGTAAAATATGCTAGCAAAAAACTCTGTTCCTTAGGGTGCTTTCACACCTAAGCTGTTTGGTCCGTTTTAATCAAACCCTGGAGCGTTTCGTCGGATAGTCCGGTTCGTTTGGGGTGGTGTGAAAGCTCATTCAAACTCTGGTGCGGACCAAACAACCGAACTCTGGTCCGCCTGAAAACGGGGGTCACCGTTCGCTTCCAAGTGCACCAGAGTTCGGTTCACTACAGGTGAGAACGCGATCTGAACCAAATACAGGAAGTGAACCAAAAAACAGTGCATTGCGGATGATTACTTTCAAATCCATAGCTTATTATGGCCAAACCTCGCTGGTCGTCTGTGTAACAAGGACAACACATCATAATCCTTCTCTCTCATCAGGGCCCGCCTTCTCCTTCTCACTCGCTGTTTTGTCAGCTGCTCATATTGTTCGCCTTTTTGTAAAGCATTTGATTGATGGAAACACCAAAGCAAAACCAGAAAACTCAAGACCACATAAATTTGGTGTTGTTCCATTATTTCTGAGATCAGGAAGTGTCAGCGAGTTTCACTCAGATATTTTGTCCAATAGACGAGCGACCGTTTTGACCGCGTAACATTTATTTACAATATTTGGTGCGCTTGATAAAGTACAGTGTGAACGCGAACCAAACCAAATGAAAAATGCAACGATGTTGCAACTTCACCCCCGAATCGCACCGAGACCACCGAACTACAGGTGTGAAAGCGCCCTTACTTGCTATCTGTATGACGGGCTTCTTAGTCCATGGAACTCTGCCTGACTCTATCCTATCTGTGTTATTAGTGCCTGTCATTAAAGACAAAGCTGGCAAAATAAATAGCATAGAGAATTATAGCCTTAGCCAGCATTCTGTTTAAAGTGTTAGAGAAAATCCTCTTGAACAGGTTGGAGCAATACATTATTACCACTGACAACCAATTTGGTGTTAAACGTAAACATGACACTGACATGAGTATTTTTGCTTTAAAGGAAATTTTAGACAAATACAGTGGTCAGAACTCCACAATTTTTATGTGTTTTATTGATGCCTCTAAGGCTTTTGACTGCATGAATCATGAAAAATTATTCAATAAATTGCATCTTAGAGGGGTCACTAAATGGATTGTAAGAATTCTTGTTTACTGGTATGCTCATCAGTGTATGCAGGTTAAATGGGGAAATTCTGTATCTGAACCATTTTATGTTAGTAATGGAGTTCGACAGGGTGGCATTTTGTCTCTTTTTCTTTTTAATGTGTACATGGATGATTCGTCACAACAGTTAAATACATGCAATACAGGGTGTATGGTGGGCAATATTTTAATTAATCACCTTATGTATGCAGATGATTTGGTAATCTTCTGTCTGTATAGTGCTGGCCTACAACAGCCATTGAAAGTTTGCTCACAATTTTGACATTAAATATAATGCTAATAAGAGTAATATTATGATTGTTAGAAGTAAAGAAGTCATAAAATCAGTATTCCCTGAGTTTTTCTTATCTGGCACTTCTCTTAAAGTGTGTAATGAGATTAAATATCTCGGCCATCATATTGTCAGTGACTTATCGGATGATAAAGATATCCACAGTAAGTGTTGCAAGCTGTATGCGCAAGCTAATATGCTTGCTTGTAAATTCAGCATGTGCACAGTTACTGTGAAGACAGCTTTATTTAGAGCATTTTGTACCCCACTATATACTGCCCACTTGTGGCACTCCTATAGAAAAAGCAACATGCAGAGACTTAACGTGGCCTATAATGATGGCATGAGACTGCTTCTTAAACTTCCACGATGGTGTAGTGCCAGCCAAATGTTTGTAAATGTCGGCGTGCCTACCTGCTCTGCCATAATACAAAGTCTTATGTACAGATATATGTGCAGGTTGTCTGTCTCAGAAAATGGCATTATTCTGGCCTTGGCCAACCCTGAGTTGAGCCACTGGCGCTCCAGTTTATAAGTGGGTGCAGGTTGCTGATTTCTGTCATTTTGTTATGAAGTTGCATATGTATTTACTGTTGTTATTGTATTTTTGTATATATTGTCTTTTTATTTAGTGCGCTATGGACCTTTTTTTTGTGTCCTTAATAAAGTCATTATTATTATTATTATTATTATTATTATTATTATTACCACTACACACACATTACTATGGAAGCACATTGCATTTACCAAAAAAAAATTTCTTTCTTTTGTCTTCCTTTGGTGAATGCTCTCCTTAGACACATTCTGACTGTTTTAACAATAAAATATGACAGTGAAATGAATAAATAAAGAAAAGAGTGAGGGAAAATGAGATAAAAGAATGTGGAAATCTTTTCCAGTGGGCAGTCGTGTGTGGTGCTCATTTGAGACAGGTAGGTTATGTTCCCTGTGATATGACCGAGATCAGGATGGGATGTCAAAGCCAGGCCCATGTGAGGCTGACAGCTGCTGTGGTTCCTTCAGTGCACATAGCTGCTTCAACAGGTCCACCATCAGCGGCAGCTTCTGGTTGTGCCGTGGCAGGATTATGTTAATGATCACGGCTCCGTCAGAGATTCAGCTCGACTAAAATGTGGACTGTGCACCGTGAGTCATTTTTTAACACTTGCTGATTTCCAAATTAGAGTTAGGTAAAGCACCATAAAAAGTTGTTTGGGATTATATTTGGCAATGCCAGATACAACTGATATAAGCTGAAACTTGCGCAATAGTTTGTGTTGTGGGTAAGTATAAATACTCCTGCCAGTATTAGACAACCAATACTAGTTCTGTTGTAGCCTGATATGTGATAGCAGACTTTGCTATGTTATGATGGGAACACAGCGTTAGCTATCGCCAGCACACCTGTCCAGTTCTTCACTGGTTCTCCTCACACCACAATGCAATTTCTCTCTTTTGGCCGCCTTCTAATCCTGGTCTGTTCCTGGCCTCTTGGACACGTAACAGGATCATAATTATAAGGCTCATATGCGTATGAATAACATTTACAACCTCTTCAGTGTCAAAACCAGCATTGGGATTCAGATTTCTTAATGATAAACTGGACCTAGCTTGGCCACTCTTCCTTTTGTTACATCATGTTCAGTTTCAACTCCAGAAATTACTGTAGTGTATATACTACATGTATATTTTTTAAACGAAAATCTAGTTTCTACATCATTTTCCTACACATTGATTCACTGGGGTCTCCAACCTGCAAGTTGCTCTTCAAGAAAGCAAAATTCCCATGCCAAGTTCTTGTTAACTTTTTCAGAAGAGCAATAGAAAGCATCCTACGGAAGAGGATTAGGGCCACATGTAAAACTGTTTTTTGAGTTCTGAGTTTATTAGTCAGAATTCTGACTTTAATCTCAGAATTCTGACTTTAAACTCAGAACTCACAAAAATTCAAAAAATTCACATGTGGCCCTAATCCTCTTCCGTAGCATTCTGACTGGAAACATTACATATGTTCTGCAACAGGTGATTTAAAACCACCCAGAATATCACTGATATCATAGGTACCGAGCATCAGTGATATTGGTGAGATGTCTGCACAGAGCCCGAGGGATAATAAAAGACAATTCCACCCCAGCCACAGCCTGTTCACCCTGCTGCCGTCTGGCAAGTGATACAAAAGTATTTGCTGCCGTACCACCAGACTACAGAGCAGCTGCTTTCCTCAGGCTGTGAGATTCCTCAACTCATCCTCTGCAATCCACCACAATTAAATGACATAGAACTTTCTCTTAGGCTGGTTTTGCACATTACAATACCACTACCTTTTTGTATAATATTTGTATATAAGCAACTGTATATATTGTTTGTTTTTTTATTCTATTTTTTCATTATTTGTTTTTTCAGATTTTTAAATATTTGTTTATGTGTTCTCTGTGTGTAGCACGAAGGGGCAACAACTTTCATTTCATTGTGTAACCCTGTTTTATAAAATGACAAAATAAATGAACCTTGTAACCTTGAACCTACTTTTTGTGTATGTTCATATGACAGATTATTGAAAGCTGCCAGGTATCCAGAGCTGGCATCACTATACTTGGTCAGATTCTAAATCATGTTTACTAATACTTGCGATTTACAGTAAATCATAATTTTGAGTATTCATTTTAGGTAAAGGTGTTGAGACAAAATAAACACTGATGAATTTGAAACGTTTGGGTTTGCCAAAATGTTCATATAAACTTTTCGAAGCACTCCTGTTGCTTTCAAACCAAAATATGGCCAAATATTCAGCTTCTGTTTGTTGTTCAGCCTCAAGTGTGCACATATTTATTAATAAGAGAATTCTACAGGGCTTAGGTATCAAGGCATTTAAAAGTAGTCTGCCTCCTGATGTGTAAAGTGTCCTTGGGTCCCTTGAAAGGCACTATAAAAATGCAAGCTATTATTGTTATTATTATTAAAAGTAATAAATTAGTTGTATTAAAGTCAAAGTGGAGTTAAAAGTGTTGTTTTAATTTTAAAAAGCAGAGTTTTAAATCATCAGATTTGTAACTTCCCATTTGAGAAGCTGGAACAAGCAAATCTTTTTTACTGGATAAATTAATTCAGTGATTCAGCATTTATACAAATTGTCATTCATCATGTTGATTGAGTTGTTTTTCACGTTTCATGTTGTTTTTTGTCTTGTTTCTGTCAGATGACACAAGGCTGAGGTTCAGAAGCAGTCCTGTTGCCGTCACAGTTGGCAGTCTGCTGGACGACCAGCACTGGCACTCTGTCGTCATCGAGCGCTTCAACAAGCAGGTGAATCTAACAGTGGACTCCCATATGCAGCACTTCCAAACCAAAGGGGAAGGAGACTCACTGGAGGTCGACTATGAGGTCAGTCCATCCTGCCAGTCATTCAGACTGAAGACTATTAATTAGCATTCCATTATTCAGTGTGGCATGGAGTGGGAGGAGTTATTTTAGGCATCCAGGGTTCTAGACCTAGTGAAAATTCCCCTAGACAATGTCAGATGACTGACAGTTGACCAGCATGGACGGTGTGCAGACTGGTAGCTGGAGAGGTGCCCTTGAGCAAGCACTCTGGCATCTCTCCATAACTTATGTGTGTATTTCCTACGTGTGTGTAATAAACAATAACAACAGAGTGAGAGAATTGAATTTCCCCAACAGGGATTAGTAAAATACTCCTGAATCATCAGTACAAAAAATGAAAAACTGTAATATTTGGTTCTTTGATAAAAAGTCAAAGGTACAAGCCTGTGAACAGTCAGCAACAACTGCCAATGTGAAATTCAGTAAGAAACAGCCGGCCACATTAGAAACCAAGTTACCTGTATACATGGCCAAGAAATTATCTTTCTCCAGGAGAAATCTGATTTCTCTAATCCCCTCCCCTGATTACAGAAATTGGGTTTACATGACTTTTAAGAAATCAGCACTGAAGAAAGCTGACTGCTACGTAAGTGCACGTAATGCATTGCATGAACCAAAACACTGCCATCATTCGAGCGAAGTAGTTTGGGAAAGCTGGCAGAATTATTTTGAATGCACAAGGCAAATTAAAAAGTGGATTTCCCAACACTTTTTGCTTATAAAACAAGGTGGTGCCATCATAGTTAACACAAAAAAAAAAACAACAGAATTTGAATTTCATTGTGATATGATTACTTATAACGTTTTTGTGTTATACTTCTTCTGTTTTGTCTCTTTATCAAAGCTGAGCTTTGGAGGCATCCCACTGCCCGGCAAACCTGGCACCTTCCTCAGGAAGAACTTCCATGGCTGTATAGAAAACCTATACTACAACGGGATCAACATTATCGATCTAGCAAAGAGACGCAAGCCACAGATTTACAGCGTGGTGAGTTTGACTTTGATTTTACTTGCTTTAACTCTACTATATTCATCCACGACACAGAGAAATGGTAATTTTACTGCACTACGGTAAGTGTTGGGGAATTTTAAATTACCAATTACTTTTTAAATGTAACTGTACTGAAACTTCTTGACTCATTTTTCAATGAGGAAAGTAATCAAAGCAAAGATGCACTGGTGGTGAACGAGACTGATTTACAAATTGGACATACTGAATCAAAGTCCAGTGTGAACCTCGTTTTGGTTGGAATGCATTTAAAACAAAATTTAAATTGCCGTATTCTCACAAGCAATAAGAACTTTTTATAATCTGGGAGTTATCGGTGTAGTTTTGCTTTTAATCAGTATTATTAGTTTTGATGAGATTTTATATTTGTAAAGAACATATTTGTAAAGAGACTATAAAGAAAAATGTCACCAGTTAAACCCAGTTAGTGATTTTAGTCTTAAATTGTTTAATTTTAATCCTTAAGATTCCATTCCCAGTTGATCTGGTGAGATCTAGTCTAAGAATTCTGGAGGCAGCAAGTGCTCCTTAAAAAGCACCCCAGCCTGCACCCCCTCATCCACTTTTCTCCTCTTCAACACTGATTATTGACGATTCCATAATCCGGAATACGCATTTCTTCAACACAGTCCACACACTGTTTTCCCGGTGCGACAGTCCCTGACATCCAAAAAGCTCCAGGGTTTACTGCCATCACTCCCGTCCTCCATTAAAAGAATAAGAATCCATGCGGGAACAAATGACACAGCCCTTCAACAGTCCGAGTTGACAAAATCTGATTTTAACCATCTTTTTAATATCCTAATGTGTTGTGGAAAGTCCGTTTTAATCTCGGGTCCCATTCCCACAGTGGGCCGCAGTGCTGGTCGTTTTAGCAGACTCCTTAGCCTCCACATCTGGCTTCAGTCTGCTTGCAGGTCTCACGATGTTGGTTTTATTGACAATTTTAATATATTTTAATAGTTCTGGGACCGATCACCCAAACAAACTGGGCTCAGGAATGCTAGCCGCTAATATACAGCATGCGGTGCAGTCCTCCCCATGTGACTGACTGTTTACACTCCACACACCCACCCCGGAACCGACTTCTCCTTGTCAGGTTTCTTCTCAGTCTGTCTGTACTGTCTGCAGCTCTAGCCCCCCCTACTGTCCTCCCCTGGCATTAACACCTCCACTGGTTCATCTCCCTATTCAGACAGTTGTTTCAGATAGGGCTTTCCCCACGGTGAGATGCTCCGCTGTGCGCGGCGGATCAGACTCCAGATACCTACGGCCCTTGGCTCGGGCCTCTGCTGCCCCTGAGGATGGTGCTGATAAATGCTTGCTCGATTACGAATAAGTCCTTCACACTGAACAATTTATTCAACTCGAAAGACTTGGATTTTCTGTTTTTGACTGAGACTTGGCAGAGGAGCCTGAAATACGGCCCCCCAATTGAACTGTGCACTCTCAGGACCTCGTGCCGGGGTGGAGGTCTCGCGGTGGTTTTTAGGAACTGCTTTTTAAGTCGGACGGTGAGCACTGGGCTTTTCTCCACATTTGAACTGTAGATGACCAAAGTCGGTCATTCAAATCCGCTTTATTGTATTTTAATTTACAGCCCCCCTGGTTTTAATAGTTCTTTTATGGCTGAATTCAGTGATTTTTTTATCCTCTATCATTAGGTTGGACAAAGTTATTATGGTTGGTGATCTTAATGTTCACGTTGATGACGTTTCCTGCAGCTTTGCTGCTGATTTTCTTAATGTCACTGAGTCTTTTAATTTTATTCAACACATGTCTGGCCCCACACACATCAGGGGTCATACCTTGGACCTTGTTTTTATGCTGGGTTTAAACTTTGGTTCTATTTGCTCTGAGGAGCTGCATGTTGACCAGCAATGTGTTTTGTTCAACTTGTCTTTAATTTGGATTCTCTGCCCAGTAAACGTGCAAAATGCATCCTAAATCACCTCTCAGCTGAGAAGTTTTCTGCAGCTTTCGACCCAAGCGCAGTCTTGCCTTCTCATGCTGACGTTGCTAGTCTGGTCCACGCCTTTAATACACGCTGCTCCACCGTTTTGGATAAAGTGACTCCTAGTAAAATGAGACTTGTTCCCTCAAAGATCTGCTCAAAGATTGTAGGCCAACCCCTTGAGAAACTCTATGAATCAGTCTATCGTAATAACATATTAAGGCTGGTCAACAACATTGTCTCTGACCCCAACCATGTTTTGAACAGTGAATACAAATTGTTACCATCAAACCGGAGATACAGGGTTCCACGATCTAATAAGGTTAGACTGAAGCACTCTTTTGTACACCAGTCAATCCTAAAATTAAATATGGAGCTTAATTCTAGAGCTACTGTGACGCAAGAAAAATTTCAGACTTGATCTGACAATAAAGTACTATCATCATCATTATCATCATCATCCTTCAATTCATCCCCCTGGTTAAATGACACTATTCTTTCCGGCGTAAATGTTGGAGAGTAGAGCGACTTTGGAAATCCTCCAAACTCCATGTTCACCATCTTAATTACAAAGATCTTATTACTGAGTACAACAACATGGTTAAGAATGCGAGGGCTCCTTACTTTGCCAACCTAATTTCCTCCAGTAAACGCAACCCTAAAATCCTGTTTGACAACATCAACAACATTGTCACTCCTGCACCTCCTGACGTACCTGTGTTTTCAAATAATGATAGCAATGTTTTTCTCTCTTTCTTCGTGGATAAGATTAGAGATGTCAGGGCTAGCATCATCCCCTCTTCTACTCCCTTTTCGGCTTATCCAACTCGGCTGTCAATTTTGGATTGCTTTTCTCCCATCTCCCTGCAAGACCTCACTGATCTGGTGGGCAGTATGAAACCCTTCTCAAGCGCTGTGGACATTTTACCAACTTCCCTCCTTAAAAATGTGTTTGGGTCTATTGGTCCATGCCTGGTGTCTATTATAATATAAATCTATTACAAGCTGGTGTCCCAGCTTATTTTAAGCATGCAGTTGTTCAGCCTCTTCTCAAGAAAACCAACCTTGACCCATCCTCTCCCAAAAACTATAGGCCCATATCTAAGCTGCCTTTTATCTCAAAAATATTATAGAAAGTAGTTGCCAAAAAGCTCACTGCTGTCTTGACTGCACACAACATTTTAGATAAATTCCAATCTGGGTTCCGTCAGAAGCATTCCACTGAAACAGCTCTTCTCAGAGTCTCCAATGACATAATGATGTCTTCTGATGTGGGTGAATGCTCTGTTTTGGTGCTGCTGGATCTTAGCGCAGCTTTTGATACTATAGATCACAGCATCCTGACTGAAAGGCTTAGGCAGTGGGTGGGTGTGTCTGGGAGCGCCCTGGACTGGTTCTCTTCCTACCTCTCGGATAGGAGTTTTTCTGTATCACTTGGTCCCTACATGTCTGAAACTGTTGCTCTTTCCTGTGGTGTGCCTCAGGGTTCTGTCTTGGGTCCAATATTATTTGCTATATACTGTATATGCTTCCCTTAGGTCATATTATTAGCAAATTTCAAGGTATCTCATACCACTGTTATGCTGATGATATCCAACTGTATGTCTCTTTTAAACCTGATAAGACTGAGAAACTGACCGTTTTGCACTATTGTCTGACTGCTATTAAGGACTGGATGTCTGGATGTCTGGGTCCCTTTCTTCAGCTGTACAGTCCATTCTTAGAAATCTTGGCGTTATATTTGATCAGGATATGTACTTCGATCAGCACATCAAATCACTGACCCGCACATGTTTCTTCCATTCAAGAAACATAGCCAAACTCAGGTCTGTTGTATCACAATCTGAGCTAGAGATGATCATTCACGCTTTTATATCATCCTGGCTAGACTACTGTACTGTTCCCTTTTCACCTGCCTCAGCAAGTCGTCTCTGGATCACCTACAAATGGTCCAGAACGCTGCTGCAAGGCTGTTGACCAGGTCCAGCAAGACGACTCACATCACACCCATTTTATTTTCTTTACATTGGCTTTCCATCAAGTTCAGGATTCATTTTAAGGTTCTTGTTTTTATGTGTAGAGCTCTGCATGGTCAGGCACCTGTGTACATCTCCGACCTGCTCCATCTGTACATCACCAGTAGGTCACTTGGATCTTCTGACCAGGGCTCACTGGTTGTCCCTCGTGCTTGACTGAAAACAAAATTTGGCCGTGCCTTTGAAGTGGTGGCTCCGACAATGTGAAACGCTCTTCCCATAGACATCTGTGGTCTCTGTTGATGCCTTTAAAAAACAGCTGAAGACTCATTTATTCAGTTTGGCCTTTGTCTTACCTTGTACTGTCTAGTATTTGTCTAGTAATATTCACGAATTATCCTTTAATGGCAAAGCGGGTTTCTCATCCTCCAGGGCAATGTGACCTTCTCATGCTCACGGCCCCAGCTGGTTGCCTGCACCTTCTTGAGCACCAGCAGCAGCCTCCTGTTACTGCCAGTGGCTGCACCGTCTGCCATCATGGGGGGTTTCTCCATTCGTTTCCAGTTCAGGACATGGAACCCTGACGGGTTGTTGCTCTCTGCACGGCTGAGTCCGGAGCCCCAGAGACTGGAGCTGCAGATCAGCAACAGCCGGCTGCTCCTGACCGTCCACAGCTCGAGACAACAGAGATCAGAGGCCTCGGCTGGTCAGAACACAACACGCAAACACTTACACGTACATGTTTGAATTAGGGGTGTAACACTGCATGTATTCATCCCGGACTGTTCAGTACAGTGAGATTCAGACCAAAGTAATAACTGACGCAACAGAGTGTTTATGGCTGCAGATATGAGACCGCACTCGGTCGTAGAGAATACAGGATTTAAGCATGTGGTCAGAGTGCTTGAGTCCCACTACCATGTGCCTTCACATGTGCATGTTAGTCAGTCCATTGTGCTGCCCTGCATAAACCAGCACAAGAGGCAGTTGTTCAGGAATTATCAACGGGTCAGAGTCTTACAATTACTGCATTACTGATATTTGTCTTATTTAGTTTGGTTACTTATTTTTTTCTTATGTTTTTTTATATCTAATTATGGCCAATGAGCCACTGTTGAATGTTTACATTTTTTAAAATAAATGACAAACATGTTATTTTCTGCATTTTTTTATTTTCCCTGCTGTATTGAAAACGTACCGACTGTGACCCCAAAACTGAGGTACATACTGAACCATGGATTTTGTGTACAGTTACACCCCCAGTTTGAATCACAGACTTTATTCTCTCTTGTCTAAACCAAATTCTATCAAGGGCTTAATGAATAACCTTTGAATTGAACTTTTTTTTAAAAGTCATTATTTTAAGTTTTGAAATTGCAGGAGCTGTTATTTAAATTAAAATAGCATGGTACAGCTGAGGCTGATGGGAATGTCAGTAGTTCTGTAGGTATTTGGTAATAAACCAAAGTATTGGACAAATTGAAATTTTGACCTGATGATGGTACTAGATGAAAAGTCAGAGGATCACAATTCATCCTGAGGGGGGCATTGATGTCTGGACCATGTTTAATGGCAATCCCTCTGATACTTGAAATGTATATTTTACTGAATTTATCCAGACAACAGGTAAACATGGAGGAACTGCTCAGTCTGCATGTACAACAATGAGGCTTTTTACTAAAATATGATAACAGAAGAAATTTGAATTAAAAGCCTGTCTCTCTGCAGTTCAGATAAACACAGCTTCAGAATTCAAGTTGAGATATTGGTAGCACTTTACGTTACAGCTCGATAATAACATGGTAATAGTAGGGTAAAAGTTTGATAATAAAGAGGTAATAATTAAGTAATACCATGTAATTACCAAAGTAATAATCAGGTAATAGCTTGGTATTTACAATGGGAATTTCTGAGTATCTGAAATATATGTAACAGGGTAATAAGGGGCCAAAAACAAATGGTAATAATGGGAAAACACATTTAAAGATAGCAACGAGGCAAAACTATTTAGCATAGTAATATTTTGGTAACAATATGGTAACCTGCTAACAATAAAATGGTTATATCAGTGTAATATTTGGATTAAAAATGGTAATATGATGACACTAATGGGGTAATAACCTGATAATAATGAGGTAATATAGGTTGATGTTTTCACAATATTATAGGTTGCTATCAGCATAATACCTTCAAAATCACATGAAAATTCTTGGAAGTCAAAATTGGTGATTACCACATTATAATGCTGAAATTCATCCTTCCTTCTGTTCCAAACATTCCTGTTTGTTTCAGGGTAATACTGTACAAATTCTATGTTTAATGCTGTGACTTGTTACCTGGAAACGTGTGGTAGTTTCTGTGTAATAACCATGAACCAGGGCTGCAAAATGCTAAACTACCTGTTTCTATTACCATGAAATTCATGGTAATATCATTTCCAGGTAATCACTAAGCCTCTTGATGTTTGGTTTGATCTAACTAGTGCAGTACCCGTTCAACATGTGCCCGTTTGGAACGGTTCGATTGCTCAACCTCCGGTATTGCTCCTTGCAGCTTTCTCGCAAACGGCTCATCCAAACAACTTCACACTCAACACTGCACTTCTTTGGGTCCTCAGCAATACACTCGCCAAGTGTGAAGTTGAAAAAACCATGACAGACATGTTTTTACATCAAATTTTCCTAAATAAACACAAAAAACATATTGATCCAAAGCAATTTTGAATTTAGAAACATGAACAAAATATTTCTTAGCCCTCCATGGGTTATTGGAACTATGTAAATTTTTTACTTTTTGAGATATGTTCATTTTTGAGGTGTTTTGATTCATCTGCAACAGAAATATTTCCCCAGTGCCTACATTGTTATTTTTGCTTATTGTGATATCATTTCTTGGAGTACACTAACTAACTAACTAACACACTAACAAACTTACATATACACTATACACTCACTACCTAACTAACTTACACTATACACTAACTAACTAACACACACTATACACTAACTAACATACACTATACACTTACTAACTTACATACACTGTGCACTAACTAACTAACTAACTTACATACGCTATACACAACTAACACACACTGTAAACTAACTAACTTACATACACTATACACAACTAACTAACTAACATACACTACACACTACACACTATACACTAACTAACTAACTAACATATACTATACACTAACTAACTAACTGCCTAACTACTGACCCAATCTTACTTCTCTCAATATGAACTGTCGGACCTGCTTCTCTGCACCATGATTTGCACCGCACGTAACAACTTCACTATCGACACTGCACTTCCTTGGGTCCTCAGCAATACACCCGACAAATGTGAAGTTGATTGAATGAACAGTTGTTGATATATGCGAAGGACAGTCATACACACATACATACATTTATAGTTAGATGATGCTGCTACAGCACCACCTACTGGCCAAATTGTACCAAATTTGTCATGGTCACTCAGACATTATTTCTACACATATCCACCACATGTGGTTGCAATGCCACAAAGCGTTCAGGAGATATGGCAGTTTCTGTAATGTAAGCCCTGCCCACAGCATTTGAGAAAACTTTAAGGGCCAGCTATAGCAAAACTGTATGGAATATCAAAAATCCAAAAAAGCCACTTTTCCCAGCTTGGTCCAAATTGCACCAAATTCGCTGCTGCACTCCCTTGGGTCTTCAGCAATATACCGGCCAAGTGTAAAGTTGATCGGATGAACGGTTGTCGAGATAATGGAAGGACAGACAGACAGAAAGACAGAAAAAGGCAGACAGAGATTCCTCGCATTTACAGTAAGATATATATATATATAGTAGTATTACCATGAAATTAAATAGTAACAGGTAGTTTAGTATTTAGCATTAATTTTATGGTTTATTGACTTACATAACCTTTTAGCTTAGGTTGTACAGACTTTAGGGATATGAAGCATTTGAAGATACTCCAAGAAATGACATCAGAATAAGAAAAAATACCAATGTAGGCACTGTTAGTGCACTGGCACTGACCATTTCTATTGCAGAGTTAACTTAATGTTATTGTCTTAACCATAAATGGAAGGAATCTCTGTCTGTCTGTCTGTCCTTCGATTATCTCGACAACCATTCATCTGATCAACTTCACACTTGGGCGGGTGTATTGCTGAGGACCCAAGGAAGTGCAGTGTTGAGTGTGAAGTTATTTGCATGAGCCATTTGCGAAAAAGCTGCATGGAGCAATACTGGAGGCCGAGCAATCGGCCCGCTCCGAACGGGCATGTGTTGAACGGGCACTGCAGTAGTTAGATCAAAGCAAACATCAAGAGGCGTAGTGATTACCTGGAAACAATATTACCATGAAATTAAGTAGAAACAGGTAGTTCACCATTTTGCAGCCCTGATTCATGGTTGTTATGCAGAAACTACCACAAGTGTTTCCAGGTAACAAGTCACAGCATTAAACATAGAATTTGTATTACCTTGAAACAAAAGGGAATGTTTGGAACAGAAGAGAGGATGAATTTCAGCATTATAATATGGTAATTACCAATTTTGACTTCCAAGAATTTTCATGTTTGAAGGCTGATAGCAGCCTATAATAATGTGAAAACATCAACCTATATTACCTCATTATTATCAGGTTATTACCCCATTAATGTCACCATATTACCATTTTTTAATCCAAATATTGCACTGATATAACCATTTTATTCTTAGCAGGTTACCATATTGCTACCAAAATATTACTATGCTATTACTTAATAGTTTTGCCTCGTTGCTATCTTTAAATATCCATTATTACCCTTTACATTACAGCTCAGCTACAACATGGTAATAGTGGGGTAATAGTTTGATAATAGAGAGGTAATAATTGAGTAATACCATGTAATTACCAAAGTAATAACAGGTAATAGCTTGGTATTAACAATGGGTATATCTGGGTAATATTAGACTGAAATTTATGTAACAGGGTAATAAGGGGCCAAAAACAAAGTGCTACTGAGATATTAATGGTTTTGATGGTCAGTCTCAAGTGTTTATAGGTTTATGAGAACCACACACATAATTTTCTATATCAATTGAAAACCTTGTGGTAAAGAAGCTGGAGAGGGAACCCATAAGTCAAATATGAAACAGACTCACTGTGTTGTAATCTTCATCCTAAATGGAACAACACTGCTTACCTAATCCATCATGTAGAAACTGTGTGCACCAGATGTGGTCGCGCACATAATTTAATTTTTCATATTTTTCTCTCTTTTTCCTCAATAAAATCTTCATTTTCTTATAATTATGTGAAGAAAAATGTCATCTTGTGCATGTAGAGACCCATGAGGGGATCACGGGATTGCTTCACAAAGATAACACAGATAATCATGTTTGATCAGGGAAGCCAGACTCTCAGCAGATGGCGGCTTGGATTGAAATACAGCTGGAGGGATCACAGCTAGAAATCACTTTACCATCAAAATTCATAAACCACACTGAGCCTCACATCAAAGGCTCCTCTTACAGAATAAAATCAAACAGTGACAGACACCTCCATCATTTCTACCTATCAGGCCTGTTTTTATCATTGTTTTGAGTGAAAAAAAATCAAATGATTTTCTCAACTCCTATTCCATTTGATTTAATTTGCCTCTTAAACCACAAAACTAGACCTTCTTTTTTAAATTATTGGTGAAGCAAGACAAAATACAGGTGATTTTACAGAAATTGACGCAAGGACAACATAATACTGTACTAACACTACTACTACCTACTACTAATAGTAATAATAACAAAGATGAATGAGAGGGAGGGAGAAAGAAAAGGGGAAGAAGAATAAAAAAATCACTGGAAGAAAAGTACCAAGAAAAGATAATTAGATGAATTTGCTTACCTTGTGCACGCACATGCACATGCATGCAAACGCACGTGAGTGCCAATGGTGTCACACTATTCCACTGATCCACAGGTGACAGTAATGCGGCAAGAAATTCAGCAATGTGCCAGAAAAGGCAGTGAAGTAGAAGAGTGCCAACAAGTAAACATGCTGGATTTAAAATACTTTGGAGTTTTGGTGAGTAACAATGAATGTAAACACAACTTTTGTTTGTTTACAAGAAAACTCCACAGGGCCCCTTTAATAGCTGTATCTGAGATGTCCATTAAGAATAAAGTCGTGAGCTATAGTGCTGTCAAAACATTTACTCAATGTCCAATCAACATGGTTCTTACATCAGAATCAGCTTTATAGGCAAGGTATGTGTACACATACAAGGAATTTGACTCCGGTTTTTCTTTGCTCTCAGAAATAGACTTACATACAGCTTAAAACAAAGTAAACATAAACATTAAACTACTATGTACAAGTATAAATATATATAAAAAAGTATATATATATACTGTATAAAAAAGCAGTAGCAAGTGCAGACAGTAAGACAATAGTGCAATGGAGCAGAGTGCAAAGGATGCTGAAATAAATATGATTACTGTAACAGGTAGCTTGATACACATGAGGTAGGAGGATATGACAGTATACACAGTGTGCATAGATTTGTGTTTGAGTGATAATATTTACATGATAAAAACAGTGTATATATAAATAATGAGAATATATAATAATGTAATAATATATTATTTACAGGTTCAGTGAATGTGTTACTGGGTTATTGCGCAGGGATCATTCTTGACACTCTGTGACTGGTGTTCATCAGAGTGACAGCCTGAGGAAAGAAACTGTTCATGTCTCTGGTTGTTTTGGCATACAGAGCTCTGTAGCGCCTCCCAGAGGGGAGAAGTTCGAACAGGTTATGTCCAGGGTGTAATGGATCTACAGTGATGCTGGTCGGCACAGACTTTCAGGCAGGAGGGACACACACCATCTGGTCCTGGTGCCTTCCTGATCTTCTGTCTCTGAAAGAGCTGACACACATCCTCTAGGTCATCAGCCAGTTGGTGGTTCTCCACAGTGTGGGGGGATGGTTTCCTGTAGTTTGTAATGTTATTCAGGCTCTTCCACACCGACACCGAATCAGCTGAAAAGGTCTTTCAGCTTTTCAGTGTAGCTCCTCTTTGCTACTCTGGTCTCCTTCATCAGTGTGTTCCTGGCCTGGTTGTACAGGATCCTGTCCCCACTTCTGTAGGCCTCCCTTGGCCTGACGAAGCTGCCTCAGTTTTGCAGTAAACCAGGGTTTGTTATTGTTGTATGTGCAGAAGGCTTTTGTCAGCACACACGTCCTCACAAAAACTGATGTAAGATGTCACAGTGTCGGTGAGTTCATCCAGGTCTGTAGCTGCAGCTTCAAAAACACTCCAATCAGTGCAGTCAAAGCAGGCNTTACATGATAAAAACAGTGTATATATAAATAATGAGAATATATAATAATGTAATAATATATTATTTACAGGTTCAGTGAATGTGTTACTGGGTTATTGCGCAGGGATCATTCTTGACACTCTGTGACTGGTGTTCATCAGAGTGACAGCCTGAGGAAAGAAACTGTTCATGTCTCTGGTTGTTTTGGCATACAGAGCTCTGTAGCGCCTCCCAGAGGGGAGAAGTTCGAACAGGTTATGTCCAGGGTGTAATGGATCTACAGTGATGCTGGTCGGCACAGACTTTCAGGCAGGAGGGACACACACCATCTGGTCCTGGTGCCTTCCTGATCTTCTGTCTCTGAAAGAGCTGACACACATCCTCTTCACAGATCCTGAGTGCAGGTGGGGGGTCAGTGGGGAGGGGTGAGGGGGTGGCAGGGAATGTAGGTGGTTGTTTGATGTCAGAGTCAGAGCGGGTGAGGGTGTGAATGTGAATGTGGGGCTGTCAAACCTGCAATGAAACACAATCAGGTCGTCAGCCAGTTGATGGTTCTCCACAGTGTGGGGGGATGGTCTCCTGTAGTTTGTAATGTCTTTCAGGCTCCTCCACACCGACGCCAAATCAGCTGAAAAGCTCTTTTTCAGCTTTTCAGTGTAGCTCCTNAAACCAGGGTTTGTTATTGTTGTATGTGCAGAAGGCTTTTGTCAGCACACACGTCCTCACAAAAACTGATGTAAGATGTCACAGTGTCGGTGAGTTCATCCAGGTCTGTAGCTGCAGCTTCAAAAACACTCCAATCAGTGCAGTCAAAGCAGGCTGCAACTCCAACTTTGCCTCGTTGGTCCATCTCCTCACATTCTTTACCACAGGCTTAGCAGATTTTAGTTTCTGCCTGTAGGTCAGGATGAGATGAACCAGACAGTGATCAGAGAGTCCCAAAGCTGCCCGGGGAACAGAGCGATAGGCGTCCTTTAAAGTTGTGTAGCAGTGGTCCAGAATGTTTGAATCCCTGGTGGGACACTTAATACGCTGTCTGTATTTAGGAAGTTCATGGCTAAGGTTTGCTCTGTTAAAATCCCCCAAAACAATGAGCAGGGAGTCTGGATGTTTTCACTCCACGTCTGTTATCTGGTCAGCCAGGTGTTGTAAAACCTCAGTAACACAGGTCTGAGGATGGATGTAAACACCGACCAGAACAAACGAGGAGTACTCCCTCGGTGAATAAAATGGTTTGCAGTTTGTGATAAGAGTCTCTAAGTGAGGACTGCATGATTTCTACAACACTGTGACATCTGTACACCAGCCTTTGTTTATGTAGAAACAGATTCCGCTTCCCCACGTTGTCCCTGATAGCTCTGTGCGGTCCCCACGGAGGGGTTGGAAGCCCAGTAGATGGAGTGAGCTATCAGGATGTGCTCACTAGGCCAGGTTTCAGTAAAGCGCAGAGCGGCAGATCTGTAAAAGTGTGTGTTTATTCTGTTGAGGAGCAGCAGCTTGTCCATCTTGTTGGCCAGAGAGCGGACATTCGCCAGGTGTATGGACAGGAGCGCAGTTTGTAGTCCCTGCTGTCGCAGTTTAACAAATGCTCCTGCTTGTTTCCCTCGTCGGCGTCTCTGGCATATCCCGTAGAGAGCTGCTGCTGCTCCAACTAAAAGCTCGGAAAAACTTTCCGGTTCAATGAAAACCGGAGAAGTTTGACCAGCTGATAGTCTGATGTTTAAGAGTTCCTCTCTGGTGAAAGTGACCAGAGTGGGAGAGCAGAAAACTAAACAAATGAACAAAAACACAAAAAGTTCTAGAGAGCCAGTACCGAGGCTGCCATCCACAGCGCCATCTGCGGCGCCATCTTGGTCATCCTGTATATATATATGTATATATATATATATATAGTGTATCCCTGGACACGTAAAAACTTGTGGACAAAAGAGGCAAAAAAACATGTGTAGGACCACTCAAATGCCAATCAATGGCATTTGTATTTTGAAAAAAATAATATATGACATAGCTGAGACATGTAGTGACAGAAGCCCTGTAAGAAATGCTAGATTTTAATCTTATGTGTATCTGCTATGCCCGTTATTATAGCAGTATTATTACTGCCCTTATCTGGGAGGGATAACTCTTGAGGCTGCAGCAGAAGTAATTATTAAGGGCATTTTGGATGCAAATTTAGGGTTTCATCTTGCTACTTGGCATGGAGACATATTACATTTCAATCACATTGGGACAAATCAGTAGATTTGTGTGAACAATAGACTTGGTTTTATGTTTGAATGCAGAGCACGAAGCACACTCAGAGGGTGTAAATTCTTAAGTCACATCAGGGTCTCCGTGTAATACTCCATCCATCAGATGCAGTAAATAGCTGGAAATCTTGTCACATAAAGTGATGGATCGAAACTAAATAGTGAAATTTAGTTTGCATCTTAAACAGCAGCAAATGCTGAAAACTGGACTGTTAAATATTTTATTGATCCTCTGGTGTCCCTTGGCAACAAGTAGAACAGACTACCCGGGACAGTAAACATGAGCACAGCATGACATTCTGTGTCCCAGAGCAACAGGAGGAGGTGGACAGTTTTATCTCTCAGGTCCAGGGCATGTTTAGCCAGGCTTATCACAGAGAGTGGAAGATCAATTCATTTTCCTTTAACGAAAGAAGCCAACATTCTCAAATGTTGAGAAATCAAAACACAAGCAGCCAAGAGCTGCTACAATTAATCAGAAGCTACCCAATCAAAGAGTAAGTAAAGAAGATATCTGCACAAGTATTTAGTGCCAGCCTCCAGTTGGCTACTTGACAGTTTTTATGCTACAATCATATTTTGGTCATAGCAAAGGGGGGGGNAGACTTGACTTTTAACACAACTTTTATTTACACCACATTATAAAAAATTTCCATTCCCGTCATCATCTGCTTCAATGCAAACTGGTAAGCTGAAAAAATATATTATCAGGCATCATTACTGCAACTCCATCAAATCATTTATATAAAAAACCTTCCTGTCTCTCTCTCTCACACACACACACACACACTTAAGCCATAATAAGTTAAAGATTAAGGACCAGTGAACCATCTTCCCCCAATGAACATAAAACCTGTCTGATCCCGCACAGAGCCCTGAAAGAGTCCAGATTGCTGATCAGAGTGTAGAAAGTGTCCTCTACTCTCAGAAGAACCGCCACCAAACCCTTCAGACTCTGCACCACATCAGTCCAGTTCTGACCTACCATCTGATTTTTCTTCCAGGTCTTCCAGATCGCTAGCTTAGCAGTTCCAAACAAAAAATTGACTAGAACCAGAGTCAGTCTTTTTCTTGCTGCATATTTGGGCCCAAAAATAAAACAAGGGGACAGAGAATTTATCTCCCAAAGCTTCCACCCATTCCTGCAGTACTCTAAATAAGCCCACTAACCGAAGGCAGAAAAATGCTCTAATGTTTCCTTTTGTGCACAGAAAGGACACCCCTCCTCAGTGCTTGGATCCAGGCGAGCTCTGTGTCTGTTTGTGGCTATTGCTATATGTATAATCCTCCATTGGAGATCAGCTATCTGTTTCTCAACAGGAGGCTTATACAGGACCCTCCACCTGCCTTAAGGGGTACAGTCTGAAGCAAAAACCTCATTCCATCTCAACTCCTTGACTTCAGCCAGTGAGCGAAGGTTCAGCACCTTTACACAACTGTAAGAAAGCTGCGTCTTCCCACAAGAGCTGAAATTACCCAGCACTGGTGTTTTCAGGGAAAGAAGCAGTCCGCTCTCCTCTCGCCACTCCTCAACAGCAGGACTGACGATTAGGGAGGGAAAAACGTACTCATTGTCATCATTCCATTGGTCAGCTAGAGCACGATTTTCAGCATATGCTCTCAGTGGCACAGACAGGGACTTCCTCCACAATCCTCCTCAGCACTCTGGAGGTCATAGTCATGCCACCAAGTGTTTCCATGGATGCTCTTGTGAGACGCCCCAGTTTAATTATGCCAGCCTCGACAATCAAGCTGTAAAAGGATGTAAGTCCAGTCAGGTCAGCTTCAGATGATCTCAGCAGAAAAAGCTGTTTATCCAGCCTATGCCAGCCAGCACTGAAACAATGAGACTGTGTCAGCGATAAGGCAACCAGGTTAGTGACTATCAGAGCTCTTCCCGCTGTAAGACAGCTGGGGTAGCAGCCAACTTGGTTTCCACCTTGTCCAGCACTCCCTCCCTGTTTTGTCTCTTAAAGTCCTCACTTCCTAAGTATACTCCTAGGATTTTAATGCCCCTTTTTCCCCACCTAAGGTTCCTAGGAAGACCAGGAGTGCTCCCCAAGCTCCACTGACCCACCAAACAAGCCTCACTTTTTCCCCACTTAGCTTTTTCACATAAGACCAGGCTTTCTTTTAATTAAAAGGATTGATCTGCACAAATCAACAGTTAAATAAAGATTTTCAGTCTGTTTGATAAAAACCTGAAGAGAATCTTATAGTCCGTGCATAAAAGAGCTACTGGTCTCCAGTTTTTTCCAGGGCTAAATCTCCCTTCATGGGTAGCACAGAGAGAACTGCACGCCAACAGGAAGCTAGAACTGTCCCTTTTTTAAAACAGTCTTTAAAAATGTCCAAAAGGTCCTGTCCCAAAACACTGCAGAAGTGTTTAAAAAATTCTGACGGTAAGCCGTCCATTCCTGGGGCCTTGCCTGACGCCATCTGAGACACAGCAGCGGTCCCAGCTTAAGGTGTCCTGATCTTCCGGATGCAGCTGAGGAAGCCCCTGCAGCCCACATCATAGCTGTCTGCCCTGAACAAGTCTGTGTAGAAGTCCACTGCATGCTTCCTCATCTCTGACTTCTCTAAATTTAAGAAGAAAGTGGTTGGTGCGTCCATGTCCTGGCATCTGGTAAAGTGTGCTTGGACTAAAGCCTCTTTGGCTCTCTCTTGCAGGAAGGAGTTCAGCTCCTGTCTTTTAGAGCATAAGAGAACAGGTCTCATATCTCTTCTTCAAACCCCTGCACAGCTCTGTTAATATTAACTGTGGAATTGGAGGTGTACTGCTGGCAAAACACCCTAATTTTTCCTCACTTTCCTACCTCCCACCACCGAGTAAGGGAAAGAAAAAGTCTTTCCTAGATCTCCAGTAAGCCCAGAACAATTTAAAATTTCAACAAAAATTAAGATCATGTAATAATTTAACGTTAAAATGCCAAAATTTTTTGTTTTTCCAGTGGAAGATAAAATCAGCCCCCTTAAAACTAAGTGATGATCTGTAAAAGCAACAGGGAGGATCTGACAATTAACAGCTCGAGCAGTAAAAGAACCAGACACATAAACCCTCTCAAATCAAGCTGCACTAACTCTACCGTCTGATATTGTGACCCAAGTGTATTCCATTGCCTTCACATCACAACACCGCTGTTACTCGAAGCACGTGCTGCCTCAAGTGGTTGCCAGTTCATTGCACAACCTGCATATTTCATGGTCGAGTGGAGTGAGAGCCAGACAGATTCAGTCATGTTAAGTGATAAATCTTTCGTGGTAGAGTGATGAATTCATTTTGAACCAGTAGTGCTTATGTGCATTTATGTCGTGCACGTTGATCTGACGAGACAGTGTCGGTGTAGCTTCCCAGTTAGCTAACGAAACCTTAGCTTTAGCTTACCGGTCAAGAAGAAAAGTGGCCACCTCGGCGTGGCTTTTCAGCCCTTGAAACTTCTTCAGCTGACTCCAACGAGCAAAAGCGGAACCAATGTTCGCCCTGGTCTTGCTCATCCTTTTGTCGCTGAGCACTTTTTAATTTTTTGTAATTTAATCTTTATTTAATCAGGCAGTCTCATTGAGATTATGATCTTGTTTCCAAGGGAGACCTGAGAACAAGAAACATTCACAGAACAGAATCAGTAAAACAGATGCAACACAAGTGCACAATACCAAGGAATTAGAAAAGACAGTTACAAGAATCATAAAAAACATCAGATAATAAAGCTTTAAAATATCCAAGGGAAATGTAAGACTATAGTTTGAGGGCAGTTTGCAGTTCATTCCATTTGAAAGGTGCATACTACCTGAAACCAGTTCTGCCAACATAAGTGCGTACATGAGGGATATCTAAGTTTAAGTAGTTACTAGAACGTGTATTGTAGTTCCTAGATTTAAATGAGAGAAGAGATGTAAGGTAGTTTGGAAGCTTCAACAGTAGAGCTTTATAAATGAACAACATGAGATGGCTATTTCTTCTTGACTGTAAGGAGGTCCATCCAACTGTGTGATACAGAGAACAATGATGAGTACGAAATTTGTCATTTGTGATAAAGCGTAATGCATTGTGATACACAGGGTTTAACAGCTGAAGTATTGATGGGGCAGCATGACAATTCAGAATATCTCCATAGTCAAGGAAAGACATGAAGTTTGACTGCACAATAGTTTTATGGTTGGAAGACAAACATCCTTTAATTCTGTACAAGAGGCCGAGCATGATTTTTAACTTTTGACTGAAGCTGCAGCTGTTATTGTGCTGTGACCCGGGCGAAAACTAAACTGCTGTAGTATGTTTAGTGAGTCCATAAAGGCCTGTAGTTGTAATTGACCAATGATTCTAGGATTTTTTTGCAAAGAAAGGAAGTTTAAATATTGGACGGTAGTTGGGTACTACTGAGGCACTTTTCCACGCTGGAAACATGCCTGTTAAAAAGGTTAGATTAAAAATATGAGCTAAATGTGGACTAATTAAGGGGGCACTCAGATGAAGAAGATATGGGTCAAGATTATCTGCACCAGTGTTTTTGCATGCTTTTAACCTAAGCAGAGCTTTGTAAAGGTCTGCACTGCTCACTAAACTAAAAGAAAAATTGCAGTCAGAGGAAGCTGAGGCATTGGGGACTCCATCTGCTGGACAGATATGGTAATTGTCTACAGGTGAAACTGCAGACATATTAAATAAGAGACCAGAGGAGAGGAAATGGTGATTAAAAGCTTCAACCATGGATGATCTATCTGTAATATGGCCAGATACTTCTTTGATTTGGGGTGGGAGGAGTGACGAGTTCTTAAGAGATGTTATGGTGTTCCAGAATTTAGTGGAACTATCACAGGCAGAGAGAGTTGATTGATAATAGTCTGATTTGGCACTCCTAATCATGCTGGTGCAGATGTTTCTTTGTTGCCTAAAGGTTAACCAGTCCTCAGAGTTGCCCCTGGATCTAGCCTTGGACCAGGCTTTGTCTCTGTTGTGGATGGCATTGGAGAGTTGTGGGGAGAAACAAGGACTGTAACTGTTTTTAATACTGTGTTTTTTATAAGGGGCATGTCTGTCAGCAATAACATTAAAAGATTTTGATAAGTTTTCCAGTGCCACGGCATGATCAGTAATAGTGAAAATAATATTAATGTCAGAAATTGTCAAATCATTTAGAAAATCCTGGAGATTAAAATGCTGATAATTTCTCAGGGTGATGATTTGAAATTTATATTTAGGGATTTTAGTGTCTCTGACACAGGCGATGGGACAGTGATCGCTAATGCCAATGGCAAAAACTTCAAAGGCAGGGTATTTGTGTGGTCTGTAATATCAATTACTGTGGATTTAAGATGATTTTTGAAATTTGGTCTGGTGGGTTTGTCTATGAGCTAGAAAATATTGAGTTCTAGGCACTGTTCTTTTAATTTGTTAGAGCTGTCAGAGAGCCAGTCCAGGTTAAGATAACAATTTGCAGGGTTGTTAGAGGGTCCTGGCTCCTCATGAACAACAGAACGAAAGCACGCAGAACCAATTAGGCTGGTGCTAGGACCCCGGGGATGTCAACAGTAGTAGGACTGGTCAGACTGAGTGGACGTCGTGTCAGTGACCTGGCTTCCTGTTAGCAGAGCACCTGGGAGGGTGACTGAGAATGAAATGTTTGCTTCAAGTAGTTTTTCCACCAACCAGTTTGGATGCATGCCATCACCTCTAACAACTGTCTGCGTTGCCAGAAGAGGTTGAAATTGTCGATGTAGGAGGCACTGGGGCCGGATATGTAGACGTGTCTCACAGTTCTTTTTAGAGAGCAGAACACATCCCTTTTCAATAGTTCAGACTGCTCCTTATGGATGTCATTCGTACCTACGTGGACTGTGACCTTGTTAATGTCCGGTTTGTTGGCGAGGATCTCAATAGCTTTGACCTTAATATCACAGACAGTGGCACCTAGGACACAAGTTATTGCAGAGTTTGTTCTGACATTTCTGATGATGGAGTCACCTATGACCAGGCTTGTTACCTGAGAGCACCTCGCTCTTCTACTACTCTGCACTGTTATAAACCATATCCTCATCATCAACCTCATCCTCATCGTCTGCTCTGTCTTCATCTTCTTCTCCAGACTCTATATTCTTGTCGTCTTGCTCTTCTTGCTGTGAGTGTGTGAGCAGTTACAGCTGATAATGTCCAACAGGGCAGGAGGAGCAACGGGGCTTGCATCCAAGATGGACATGATGACTTCGTTTCCTTCCTTTTCGCCTTCCTTTTTGTCCCGTCCAAACTTGGTGATGGTATGGATGCCTCAGAAAGGGTTACACGTCTGTGATCATCCAGCGTCTTGGAATCCTTTTTCCCAATCCCCACCCACCAGACATACTCGTTGATGCATCACAGCTCATCTACCACATGGTGTGGCCATATCTGGCCATGTCTTCCAATAACGCAAGAACAACCATGGTTACTTCTTAATAATTTGACACACTGTTTATAGAACATCACCTGTTTTTAATTCAAAACGCCTTTTCTCTGGCAATTAATTCCTCACACACTTAACTGATAATTCCTATCACATCGTTCATAAAGCCAATGCAAAGTTCAACACAGACTTGGGTGCATATGCGTCCCAAACTGCAATACCCCTACATAACCAGCAGGAAAATCACTTACGTCAAGTCTGGAGTTTGCTTAGAGCTAAGATCATTTCCATGTCAAAGTAAGGTTTTATAAATAACTACTTATACCTGGTTTTCTGCTTATGTCATACTTAAGATCAAAATTGGATTGTAAGTCCGTTTTTTTAATGAGGCCCCTGGTGCGACTCGAGAGAAGATTACAAAACCAGATCTGTCTTCATTTTCAGCTCACGACAAAGATGAAAAGCTCCCTTGTGTTGTCTTCTTAATAACTGCTGCTTGCTCCAGATTTTCTTCCAATATTTTCGATATTTCTTGCGTGTTTGAAGACATCTTGGCACTTTTAAACACAATAGTGCATGGAGTGTAAATTAGTGACTGAATCCCGCTTCTGAATTATTGAGTAGAGTCAGTGTTTTGTCTAACCTTGCAATAGACAACACCTATAACCATGGTAACTGTACACAACAAACACAAATTTTAAATGCATGATGAATTAAACTAAAATGTCTAGTTTTTGTTGACTGAAAATAACAAAAATCAAATGACTGAAATTGCATTTTCAGCAGTTATTACAGACAAAAAGCTAAATAATTGTTCTTTTAATATGTATTTTATTTCATTCAATTATGATACAGTAAAATCTTCATATTACAACATGTATTGTATTTCACTGCATTTCTTTCATTTGTTTTTGTTTAGGCATTTTAAATCTTTCATGCACACCAACTGCCTTGTTGATTGTACTATGAATATATTTTCCATTTGATCTGTCTTTCAATGTATAAATCATTTGACAGTCTTTCCATCATTGATTTCTTTGATGATTTCAAGCCTCAAGATGTATCTACTGTAGGTGGGTTAACCTGCAACCACTTATAAGTGTTTGGGGTTTTTTTCTGCCACAGTAAATCTTGTCAGGAGTTATGTGTTATTTACTATTATTCCATCAGGCAGGTCTCCCAAGTAGAATGACACAAATTTCAGTGGGATCTGCAGCCCATAAATATGCTGCATGATTCTTCTGTAGCATGCTGAGCAGATAAACTTAGGATGAACAATCTAAATCTATTATTAAGAATCTTCTCTGAAGTTGTTATCCACAGAGCCCCTCTGTGTCAAGACAGGTTCTGGTAAAGCTCATGGATCAACTTCCCCTGAACTCCAGTTCCACATGACCTCTGGCCATAAAACATGACCTCACTAGGCTTCAGTGAGGCCTCTAATGGAACTTGGAAGGACATTGGCTTAATTTATGATGGGTCTAACTTGATAAACCAAAAACCTCCATTCAAGATGATACCAGGAGGTTTCATTACACACTCTTAATTGACTTTAATTCAACTCTACATTCATTTTATGTGTTATATTTGATGAACAATGTAAAGGTCTACAAAACTTTGTGATAATGTGTTGATTTCAATGCCAGCATAATCCTGAATTTAGAGTAACAGATTACATAAATTCACTAATCTAGCCTAACTATAGCATGTTTGGTCTTGTTTGAGAGCTAATAAAATTTAGAATGTGAATATACATTTGTTTAGCCAGTAAATAGGTCATAGGTTGCAATAAGATAACATAAAGATAGCTGCATCACACACAGACATAGATGTCATCCCTCCTTCTCCTCATTCCTTAGTGATAAGAGTGACTTGATGAATTAGTTCTATATTAACCATTTCATTTTCTATATAGAGAATAGCCATATTGAGTATACATCATGTATGTGATCTATTTGCATAGGCTAAATTTATCCAATCCAGTGTGTGTGTGTGAAATGTTGGTGGGCCTGACTCTCAACCCCAATTGAGTTCTGCCTTAGAGTAGAAGACTCTAAATATATAATAAGTTTTAGTAATTCTTTGGAAGGAAATTAGGAATTAGAGGGTGGAGGATGAAGTTTCGCGCCTTGCTGGCCGACCCCGCCTCCTTCTACACAGACAACCATAAAACAAGGAGAAGTTCTTCGTCCTAGCTCTTCTTCCCCTCTCTGATGCCTGCTGATCTTCGCTGAACAAGACTCCTTAAATCTGCACTCTGGGGCCAGTGCAGTCCCTGAGCTGCACTACACGATGCACCTCCTACACTTTGAAGAACTCTTCTGAGAGAAACCTGCTTCAGTCTGACGCATGAACGCCTGTGTTCTCGTTAAGACAGTTGATGCTGTAATGAACTCAAACCCAGCCACTGTCTTGCCAGCACATCCAAAGTGGGGGTGCATGAAGATGCCGCCCTGCCGCCTGCTGAGACAGAGACAAACAGCCATATGCCTGGGTATTACGTGGGGTGGAGAGTGCCACCAAAGCTGCCCGATGGAGATGCTTTCACTGGGGACGGGATGCCCTCGTCTCTGCTGGTCTACATGCCAAGAGCCGCAGCCTTCCTCCTCCTCCCTCTCCTCCAGAACATCATCTCCCCTGGCCATAGGTGAAACTCTACTTTTCCTGTGATAGTGAGGGTTGATGCTACGTAGCCCTAGATTATTAAATTGATTTAGTGCTATGAGAATAGGATTCCCCTTCATAATTATTATATCAAAATCAGAATCCAAATTTTATTGCCAAGTAGGTTTTCACAATAAGGAATCCCCCGGTACATTATCACACAGGCCTGACAATAAGATGTAGTCAGGAAATAGATATGTATGAATATAGGAAGTATTTAGAGTATTTCACTGCTGCTTACAAATACTCTCTCAGCTGTTAAACGATGCATTAAAGTGATTTTCACTGGTTAATCTCAACTTTATCCATTTAGCGATGTGGTGTGTTTCCATAATTCAATATGCTCATAATAATAATTCCACAATAGGCTATATCTATACTAATAATCATATACTATGTAATATCCATTCTCTGCGTCATCATATAAAATGGTCCTCAATCATTCATTAAGTGTTCATCATTGTATTCTGTGTATTTAGTCACCGTTGCATTTATTCATCGTTACATTTATTCATTTACATGTCTAGTAGTTGTTAGTTCTGTGTGTAGTTTGGTAGTTTAATAAATATTTCATTTATAAAGAACTTGGTCACTTGGTTTTGGTGTATATGAAATATTAAGGCCTTCCTACCAGCGACTTGCAGTCGCATAGAGGCAACCGTCTCGTTCACCAGGGAGAACTCCAACATGGTGGCACTCAGCCAGGGGCTTGTGAGTATCCCCACTGCTGCTTGGCGCCTCTCACCCTGGGCAACTCCAGAAAAGGAGAGTCCAGTCTATGATTAAGCTATACAATGTCGCCCAGCATTAAATTTGTAATGAACTGCAATAAACTTGAGCTTCTGTGCTTTGATTACCCGCTATGAAACAACATTACCGTCCTCCATTTTATAATGCCTAGTTGTACTTCTGCGGTTATTTTGGTGAAAGTAACGCAAAAGTAGTGTAACGCGTTACACTAAACAGACAGTAATATTGTAAAGTAACTTATTACTTTCAAATGAAAGTAACTAGTAATATGTAAGATATTACATTTTGAAAGTAACTTACCCAACACTGATTATCAGTTGTTAAATCTGCTACAGTTTCCGTTACATTTAGATGCATTTTCATTTTTTGTTTGTTCAAATTGTAGCATATATTGCTTTGGGTAGAGATCTGGCTGTTTGATTGCATGTATTTAAATAGTATATTGAAAAAATAAACTCTCTCATTGTCATTCCATGTGTACAGTTATTTTAATGGTCCTTGTGACCTATTAAACCCTGTTTAAAGTGTTATGTTTTCATTTCTGAAAAACATCCCTTCTACGTGTGGTATTAGCTCAAAAACAGAAACTCCATGTGCTGTGGTTGTGGATGGATGGATGAATGAACATGTTGCCAACTGAATATAAAAAACACAGAAACAAAACTAAAATGTACAAAGCCTGATATATCACAGATATATCAACATATATGTCGGACGATAAATAACAGCAAATGGCAGTACACAAACATATGTTTGAGATAACTCATTTAATGCTAGTAATACAGGCTTGCCCACACTACTTCCTGAATGTTTTCTAGTTCAATATCATTTTTTATGGCTCTAATTAAAAAAAATGTTCATAGGCTGCTTTTTTAGATATTTGATAATTTTTTTGTATCTCAACGTAAATATATTTTTCTTGTGTTTGTTGTTTATAGTTGTCGTTAATACTAATTTAAGTTAAAGGGGAACTGCACCAATTTTACAAATCAAACCGTGTTTCCAGGTGTTGGGGAGTACTACTGCATGTGAAGGAAGTAGTATAAAGCCTTAAGTGACTGCAGAGGGAGCTGTGTGAAGTCTTATAAGTGTCCTCAAGTGATGTCACTTGAGTCACCGTTGGCTGGGGCTGAACACTACAATTTTGAAAATGAGAACAATCTGGGGGTGTGGAGTTGGATAGAAATTAGTTTACCAGACCTCTGTAGCTCCTCATCTCTACTGCAGGCTAGAGGCTCCAGGCTACATCAGCTGCTACTAGCATACACACACGATCTGTCTGTGGTTGAGTTGCATTGTGGATAATATAGGTGCCAGGTTTTGACAAGTAAAAAGAATGTGTGGAATGAAAAAGACAATTTTGATTTTTTTTGTCAGTTCACACAACTGTCAATTGTGAGTCTGACAACATTACTCCACCGATTTAGCAATGCTAATATCATTATAGGAGTTTCTAAAGGTTTCTATGGCAGTTTTTCTCACTGATACACTGTAACTGTCGACTCTAATAGTGTTCAAGATAATGTGTCATAATGTGTCAGTGCTGTCTGTCAGTTTCAGTGAGGCCACAGTGAGGCCACACTCCACACTTGCCACGAATCACTAACTCAGTCATCTGTCACATGACGTGACCTTGAATCCTGCCCACACTGTGCATAATCAGCTGTCACATGCTTCGGTACTTTCATCACACCCAGCGCATATTAAACCTCATTTACCCTTGATGTTAAAGAGACACCTGTCATATTAGTCATAAGCTGGAGCTGCAGCACTGAAGAACATTTGCTCCACACAAATGCCGGGGGTCAGATTACACAATATTTTTGTCTGTTACAATGGTCACTGTGTCAGATTAGGCGGTTGTAGTCGTAAATAAAATAAAAAAAACAATGTTACCTTTCCTCACCGTCGCAGCACCAACAACAGTTGTGCACAGCAGAGTGCACTGTGCTCCTATTGGTCAACATCACAGAACATGTCGTGGAATTTGTCGTAGCAGGCAAAAATATCTGCTACATCTCGTCTTTTTGTCAGGACATTGTGAGGCGTCCCAGATGTGGCATCAATTGCAGTCCACAATGACATACTACATGGGTTAAAATTATCCATTTTCATGCCCCCGACGCCCATTTTCGTTCCTGACGCCCTACGTCTGTTGGGTCAGGCTATTATCGGGCTGATAATTGTGTAGTCTGAACCCGGCATAACTGAGATGCTGTAGATGCAATACTGTACTGTACTTAAGTACAATTTTTAAGTGATTGTGCTTTTCTTGAATATTTCCATTTTCCACTACGTTTATTTGACAGCATTGGCACTGGTTACTTTTCAGGTAAAAAAAAATGTAAATATAATAAGCTTATAAAATACAACACATTGTTAAAGATTAAACCAGTGGTTCTTGTTGAAGCAAAACTATGGTTTGCTGAGGTGCTTGTATATATATATAAGCAAATAATTAAAACTATGATTTGCTAAAGTGCTCATATATATATATAAACAAATAATTAAAAGTACCTGATTGAATGTATATCTAACATATAAAGTGTGAAGATTATGTTTTAGCATGCAACATAAAAAGATCATANAATAAAACTCTATTGCATCAAACTCTGATCGTCTCCAGATGAATTTTTGAACCTGTTTTTGGGACTCCAATAGTTACTTTATCCTGAAGAGAACAAAGTGTTGCTGAAGAGGTCCAGACTTAAACTCTGGCCCAAGACCTGGACTTCTGATCTTCAACATTCTCTACCATTTTGGTTCATGACCCCTCACAAAAAAAACAGTGTCTACTGTACTTGGAGCCCCTTGTCACATTTAAGATGTTTATATTGTAAGTACTTCCACCAAAGAGACATTTCCATTCTAAACCTCTAAGGTGGTTTGGATTCTGTGCCATTTGATCTAATGCGACTGGTTTCAAATCTCTTATTGAGCCTGTTTTGATTTATATATCAGCATGGGTAGGCTAAAATAACAGAAACACAGAATACTGTTCAACAGCACCACAAGCTACATCATCCAAAATGAGCATGCAGTTGAGTCAACACCTCTCTAAAACAGTTCAGCAACAAAACCTGAACACAGCCTTCACGATTTATGCACGATTGTTATGTTGTGCTAGACTGCATTCGTTTTAGCGGGGTGTACCTGATAAACTGAGTGCGTATTTTAGCATTCCCTTGCAGGAATCATTTTTAAAAATCAAATAGTCAATGTACAGTGGGCAATAAATAAATAAATGTTATCCCTACCAAAATCCTCCTTCACTTTCTTCTGCATCATAAGTTAAAAAAAAGAAGTTAATACGTGTCATATAAAATTGGCCTTTATTATAATTCAAGTTCAGCCTTTTGTCATGTTTGCCAAATCAGTTTATTAACATTATTTAGCATTGTGGGTTATTGTGAAAATCATAAATATCCACAGTAAAATGTACGACAATCAAACCAGTATCAGTTGAGATATGTGTATGCTATCATGCATACATACTAACTCAATGAAATTTTTTATCACTATTGCCAATACAATACCTAAGTTTTGAAAACAACACCCAAACTGCTGGATGTGTTAATAAGTAACAGGTTTGCTAACAAGTTCACCATATCAACTTAAAAGATGATATGTTAACGTTGTGTTCACAACTTGTTTCCATTGCCCCCAAGTCGCCAAAAAATCAGTTGTTGCAGGTTTAAGTAACTTTTCAAAGAAGGACTTTTACTTGTAACAGAGTATTTTCACGTTGTATTATTGCTACTTTCCTCCACCATTGTTTATTTATTTCCTCTGACCATTGTGTGCCCCTGCCCTGATCCCCCGAGCTTTTGCCGGCACTGCTCAGCAGCAGTCAGGTTTTATATTCATGGGTATTGATTTAAGATAAATGCACGTGATGAATCGATTCGTATTTGTTTAGTTGAGCTTTGCTGGTGCAGGGTGGGTACGGGTTTGCAAACTCGACCCCTGCAGGATATGTTGGGAGATAAAATCTTAAATGAAAAACAGATGAATAAAAGTCAAATTGTTGTCGAATCTCAAGCACCAACAAATAAGGACCAGTCCCTAATAGAGGGCAGGTAAAAACATTGTAGTATAATGGCTTACACGGTAAATTCGGCACAATGTACATTTCAATAGCACAAATTTTATTGGTACAACCACAGAATCATGCTGTACTTGCCACTCCGCTGCTCTCATTTTCTCTTTTCAAACACAAATACTATTTTCATTCACTGATTAACTACACTCACCTCTATTTTGCTGTTTTTTCATTCGATGTTAAGCTACTGTCAATGAATCTAATCACTTCCTGCAGATGTTTTACATCAAAAGCCTACCAGGTAGGTGCACGATTCCACCATCTCTTTTTTCTCTCTGATCCTAGATCTATGCTTAATAACAAATGCTTCTAATGCACTGCCAGGCGCTTTGGTGATTTATGAGTCACCACATTTTGTTGCCCTGAGTTTCTCTTTTTTCTATATGTTTTTTCACTCACTAATCAGTTCCAGTCGCTTCTACTTTGCTGTGTAGGTGTCAAGATACTGTTAGTGAAATAACACTTGCTGCAAATATTTTACATTTAAGCCTACCAGAAAGAAAACGAATGACCCACTGAGGGGCTTTTATGTAAAAATCTGTGCAGGAAGTGTATAGTTTCATTGAAAGTAGTAACTTAACATCAATTGAAAAAATAGAAAAAAAGTAGAACTGGCTAGAATGATTTAGTAAATGAAAAGAGTGTTTGTGTTAAAAAGAGAAACTGAGGTGTAGAGTGGTGAGTATGTGACACTGTTGTACTGATGGAATTATTGCTATAGAAATGTTTAATGATGCAGATTTTATCAAGACAGTGCGTAAACAGGGAGGGAGCGTTGAGTTTGCATCAACAGCAAATGAAAACAGGAGCAGATCAGACAACAGGGAAACATCTTAAACTATAAAAACAAAACCTGCTAAACAAGAAATTAGAAATATAGACATTCCCCTCATATAAGCCTGTTTCAAATAAAAGCCTGGTTCTCTCTGTAGTTCAGAGTTTCAAAAAAAAATCCTCATAAATTAGCTTGATTACTGAAATGAACTTTATCATGACCAATAATTAATTAGAAAAGGCTGCTATGTGTGAAGGAAACAGGGGGATTTGTTCATGTCTACATGGTCAGCAAAGTGATTGACAGCCTTTGACCTTTTTCCAAAGTCTCTGCTCAGACAACAAAGGCAACAGCTGAGAAAACCAAGCTGTAGCAGGTAGAATCCATACAGCTACAAAACAGATCTCTTTGATCTGCTGTGATAATGAACAGTTTTTTTTGTGTTCACAAGGCACTAAGGGAATGGTGAAATTCAGGACTCCATAAATGTTTCGTTGTTTACATTGATTTGTTTACATTTCTCAATGTAAACACAAACAGGATGCAGGAGGAAAGGGAAAAAAAACATTCAGTGGGAACGTGACCTTAAGTGAAAAATCTATCCATCCATCCATTTTCTTCCACTTATCCGGGGATGGGTCACGGTGGCAGCAGGCTAAGGAAGGTCCAGACGGCCCTCTCCCCATCAACGTTTTCCAGCTCCTCCTGGGGGATCCAGGGGCATCCCAAGGCGTTCCCAGGCCAGATTAATTACTTTTTCTTTTGAACATGCACAATGCACAAGCGAGCCCTATCACCACAACCAATGAACGATGGGGAATATCCATGGCTGGGGTTACCTGTTGCTGTACCTGGAAAGCGGAGGCAACAAAAGAAACAAGGGTTGCAGGCTGGGGTCCTGTTCAGGCTGTGGAAACGTGAAAACCAGTCTCCTCTACCGAGTATTCTTACGGCAAATGTCCAGTCACTGACCAGGATTACTTTTCAACAGAACACTAAGAACTGTAACGTTGTGTTTTTTTCCCTTGGAGCAAGGGAGAAGGTGTCTGCTTCATGGTCAACAACCAGTGGTGCTCAGATGTGGAGATAATTTCTACGGGCTGCTCTCCTGACCTAGTGCACTCATGATCGTTTGCCGGCCTTATTATCTCCCGAGGGAGTTTACATCAGACTTTCTCACAGTGGTGTACATTCCACCACACACCGACACCAACCAAGCCCTGGACAAGCTGTATGGAGTTATTGACAGGACTGAGACCTCACCGCCGGAGGCTGCTTTTATTGTGGCCGGAGATTTTAATAACGCCAACCTGAGGAAAGTCCTGCCGAGATATCACCAACACATCAGCTGTCCTACACGTAATGAGAACACACTCGACCATGTTTACACACCTTTTCGGGTTGGATATAAGGCCCTCTCTCAACCCCACTGGGCAAATCATATCACGTCTCTGTCCTGCTTCTGCCTTCCTATAGGCAGAAACAGAACAGACCGGTGACACGGACCATTCAGCAGTGGTCCGACCAATCAGACTCGGCTCTACGTCACTGTTTTAGCACTAAGGAGTGGTGTTTGCTTCAGGACAACAACATTAACACATACATGGACGTGGTCATTGGCTACATCTGCAAATGTATCGAAGAGTTCATACTGAGGATTACTGTATGGACATTCCCGACTTAGAAACCCTGGGTTAAGGGGGAGGCCGAGCCAAACTTAAAGCACGGACTACAGAAAATCCAGGTATGTGCTCTGTTTGTGCATAAGCACAAACAACAGTCAGAGCCTTCTCCCAGCGACTTGCAGTCGCATAGAGGTGACCCTCTCGTTCACCAGGGAGAACTCCAACATAGCAGCGCTTAGCTGGCTGCTCGTGAGCTATTGCTGTTGACAACACAGCTCCCAGGGTCACAGGGACACGCAAACCCCTCCACCATGTTAAGGTGGTGATTCTTGGAGAGGTAAGTGAAAAATAATATTTTTAAAGAGATGTTTGTACCTTTGGTGTTGAAGAGGCGGGACCTCCTGCAGCTGTAAACCATTTCCTGTTGGCACTGCTCTGACACTGTTATGATAGCACGCAGTTGTTCGGCCGAGGCACTGTAGTTTAACGTCATGATGTGAAGTTTCTGCAGAGACGAGCCCTGGACTCTGACTGGAGCTGTGATGTTGTGGGTCAGCACCGTCCACACCCTCTCCTCTAAATACACACAACACATACACAGAAAAAACGACATGCGTTAGTCTGTTGCATGAATCCATTGTCCACACCTTCTCCTCAGTGACAGACGTTAACAGGCGTTTATTTAAATGAAAAGTAAGTAAGTCTTTAAGTATATTTTGATGCTAATACTTTTGTACTTTAGTAACACTTTCAGTGCAGGACTGTTGCTTTCTACAGTGTGGTACTACTACTTGCAAATGTGCATTCGAAACACTTGTACAGGCAAAGAGACTTAAAAAATAAAAAGAATGAAAAGTATGATGCGTGTTCTCTCTCCTTCCCCTCTCTCACCCCTATGTGCCTCTCTCTCTTCCTCCCTCTGTCTCTACTTTTTCCATTGCTTTCTCACCCCTCCTCGATCTCATCCCCTTCTGCCTCTGCTTCTGGCCCTCTGTGCTCTCCTCCGTGTGTGTGTGTGTTTGTCCACCAGTGTGCCAGCTTATCCTGTGGCCCATCTGGCCTGTTGTTAGTCATTGGGCCTCATGCATGAATCGTTTGTACGCACGCAGTTGATCTTAAATTGTGCTTACGAATATTACAAGAACTTTCAATTTAACTTTTGTGGCATTCATCAATACTTTCGTACTTTACGCAATTTCTTAGGTAAGATCAAAATTTAAGAGTGCCCTTGACCACACTAAGCCAATACGCACAAAAGCCAACCTGCATTTTGTGCTGTGAAATATTAATAATGATGAAGAAAATGTTATTTACTTTATTAAAACACAGAAGAAAAATGTTTCACAATTATTTATTCATTTAATAATTTTACAGAGGCAGATTCTTCAAAACCTGTGTGCTGTTCTGGAGCCTCAATTCAGATCAGAGACAAAATGAACTAATCCCACTCCACCTCATCTGCAAGTATTCACTGCTATCGGTTTCCTGGCATATCCCAGTCCACTGTTAGTCGTACACTCCCCAAAGTTCTCCAGGGTATCATCCAGTTAACACCACAGTACATTCAGTTTCCATATACCGCTGCTCAGCAGATCCACATAAAAAGGGATTTTTATGGAGCAATCTACTGTACTCATGTGCACATCAAGGCACCATCTCAAAATTCCTCAATAGAAAACAATTCCATTCAGTCAAGTCCAAATAATATGTCACGCACAGAATCATATCTTGAACGCCGTGGCCTGCAGGCTGGGGGGAGCACACGACTCTTTCGTGTTGCACAACAGTTTGGCGGGTATGTGGTTGGATCAGGGTGCTGCTGGAGATGGGTGGCTTTAGGGGTGGGCGGTATATCGAATATACTTGATGTATCTCAGATTGTTTTACATGGGATATATGAAATGACTATATCGCCACTATCGAGTACAAACTGTCACATATGGCTCTCTCCCTCTCACAGACAGACACACACACTCACCCGCCCAACCCCCATCCAGACTACTCTCCTGGGAGAGTGTGTGTGACGTATAACAGATGAAGTGAGGCGCGTGTTGCATCAAGAGGACAGGGAAAAAGCAGTCAGGAGAGAGCGAAAGAAGTGAAGTACCGAAGCGAGTTTATATTGAGTTATTTTTATACAGTCTATGGTCGAGTTTGGAAACGGTAATAGAAGATGGAGGCAGACAAATTGGTTCCGAAAAGAAACAGCACCGGATCCATCATCTGGCAGTGATTTGGGTATTGTAAGGAAGGCATTGAAAAAACAACGGTTATCTGCAAAATACAGTATATAGCAAAACTATTGCTACAAAAGGTAGCAGTACTACAAATTTGTTTCACCATTTGAGATGCCACCCACTACAAAACGAAGAATGTCTGAAACTGTCCACATCAACACCCACACCAAGTAAAACACCAGAGCAACCGGAACCAGGCCAGAAGCAAATGACTCTGGCTTCTTTGTTTTCCAAATCAATGCCATATGACAAAAAAGTCCAAAATGGAAAGAAATCACGGCCACAGTAACTAACTACGTCACCAAAGACATGGCCCCAGTTAGTTCAGTTGAAACGCCAGGATTCAAAAAACTAATTAATACACTATGTATTGCCTGTTCGCAAATTCTTTGCAGAGAAAGCTCTACCAGAGTTATACATTTCTGTGAGAGAATGGTTGGCCCAACAGCTAAGAAATGTGACCCAATTCTCCACAACAACCGATTTGTGGTCCAGCAGAACGTGTGAGCTATATCTGAGTTTCACTGTACATTACATCACCAACTGGGAGTTGAAGAGTTCATGCCTTCAAACAAGATTTTTCCCAGAGGACCATACTGGCGAGATACTCGCACAAGGCTTGCAAGATGCTCTCTTGTCATGGAACGTAACTGAAGTTCGTCAAGTGTGCACCACCACCAATACTAACATTATCAAAGCTGTGAGCCTGAACAAGTGGACAAGACTGCAGTGTTTTGGCCATCGGCTGCACCTTGCAGTTGGTGAGTATTTGTCTTCCTTTAGTGTGATCAGTAAACATGATACTAAGAGAACACTAATTGTTTCATGCTATTACAAATTGTGTGTGTGTATTATATATTTATCAAAAACATATGAAGCATAATTGTTATATTGCCAGAAAACTATTTGGTTAAAGGGGATTTAAAATCTGACTGAGATCTGTAGAATATATATATATAATAAAGATATAATTGCCAAAATTATTTTTGGTGTTAGGCTGAGTGACTGAATTGTTGGATTTCTTAACAATTATTATATCATTTTAAATGTGTGTTTTTATTCTAAGAGAGAAGCATGAAAGACTCCCATATTGAGCGTGCTGTTGCTGTTTGCAAGAAGGTTGTGAGCAGCTTCTCATTCAGTTGGAAGAGGAGGAGAGACCTGGCCACAGCACAGAAAGAGCTAAATATCCCTGCACACCATCTGATCAGCAAGTCTCCTACCAAGTGGAGATCCAGACATAAGATGATTGAGCGGGTGCTGGAGCAGGAGCGAGCCGTTTCTCAAGTCTTGGCCTTAGACAAAAAAACACGGCATCTCGTTCTGACCTGGCAAGACCTGGAAGTCCTCGAGTCAGTGCACAAGGCTCTAAAACCCCTGGTGGAATTCACCGATGCTCTGTCAGGTGAGGACTACGTCACAATGTCCTATGTCAAGCCTGTGCTCCATCTCTTCCACTCCAGCATCTTGGCAATTCAGGAGGATGACACTGCACTGACCCAGTCTATCAAAGTCTCCATCCTGGATTACCTGAGGGAGAAATTTGCTGACCCTGCCACTAACAACCTGCTGGACATGGCATTGTTGGAGTGGATCCCAGGTTCAAAACAACATACATTGCAGAAGAAAAGGTGGAGGAAATCAAGTGCAGAGCCATATTGGAGATGGAGGCAATGCTGTCTGAACAGAGCACAGCTGAGTCGGCTGCTTCACAGCCTCATGAAACACAAACAGCATCAGGGCCTGAGCCACCAAAAAAGAAAACCCTCGGAAGCTTCTTCCAGAGGGCAACATCCTCTGCCCCACCACCACACAGAGAGCGCATTAAAACAGAATTGTTTGCCTACTTGCAGTCTGTTGGCGCTGGTGGAAGGACCATGAGGAAATATTCCCAAACCTAAAAAATGTGGTGCAAAAGTATCTTATCTAAGTAAATTTAACTTGGTTGTGATTTCCCCCTTTTTGTTTAAGTTTAAAAGTTGAAAATTGTTCCAATAGAAACTACTAATGACTATAAACAAGAATGTCTTAATGCAGACATATGTTGCAGGGACTACTAGAATCATCACACTGGTGTGATTGTATACATCAAATGGTTAAACCAAGCATTTATGAAGTGCTTTAGAGGAGATTTCAAAATATTGATATATATCGTGTATCGCGATATAGCCCAAAAATATTGCAATATCATTTATAGGCCATATCGTCCAGCCCTAGGTGGCTCATTGGTAAGTGTCATAATATGATACAATTCTCATAAGTCTGCATTATTACCTTTCAACATAAATCCAACTTTTAATTTAAGTGATCAGGGCTATCCGCTACTACTGTGGTTTAGGACACCATGACACTTTCCAACCCTCAGACCCAGCAGGAGGTGGCCTATAACCAGAACGCGCACTCGCTCAGTGTTGGAGCGTATTATCATACTGAAAGGCCGGTGGCTGTAACATTACCTGTCAAATGTCAGTGGCTTGTTGATTTGTGGTTTGCACACGGCACGTCTGCTGTCCTTATATGGGTTTATTGGGGCGTTTCCCTATGCTAATTGCAAATTGCCAGGCACGCACTTCCTATTTCAGGTGATGAAAAAATTCATCAACATACTTAGGTGGAAAAGAACAGACCTGGCTGTCAGCGCATGTTTCACGAATCCCATGTAGGATTTTCTTATTTTCCTCTTATTGCTTTGTGTAAGAACAAATATAAGAGAAAAATAAGAAAACATTCATGCATGAGGCCCACTGTGATTAAAAGAATCAAAATGGAGTAAAACTTGTTTACCAAAACAAAATGTTTTCTCGTTGCATTCTATTCTCAAAAGGCTTCATTTGCGTATTAAAATCACACAAAAAAAATCCTACGGGGAGAAGGACCCCCCACCTGATTTTAGTTTTCGTATCTTGTCACCTTTTTCACTACTCTAGAGTTTGCAGGTCTGGTTGAGGCCTTCTAAGCTAAAAACTCATCTTTTTGCCTCAACTTTTAATTAGTGTTTATATACAGTATATACTGTATAATAATATAATATACATATTAATGGGAGCCATACAGGCAATCTACCACAATTTCCAACCAATATGAACAACAACAAAACCATATAATAAACAGACATGTCTGTGGTGCACTAAAATGAAAATGACAGGGCAACCATCATTGTAGTAAGAGACAAATCATGGTATAAGGAAATGTAAGTGTTCTACCTGTTGTTACAGGAAGGTCAAACTCCTCATGTAAGTTAGCTGGGGTTAGGGTTATGGTTAAACATGGCATTTAATGTGAAAATCTAATAAGCTTCACATTGAAGTAGTAGATCACCACCTCTACTGTACATGGTTGGATCACTTGTTTTGTACCAACACATCTGAGTGGAGTAACATAATGATTGCTTTCTCTAAAGTGATGAGCACCAGTAGAGGTCATATCAACACGTCTGATGGCTGATTTATGTTCTGAGATTCTTGTTCTTAATTGACAAGATGTTTTTCCAACATGTATATACAGTATCTAATTTGATTTGAACTTAAGTTTGAGATACTGGCTATTTTGAGGTCCATCTTTCAGGCATTTAATGGACACCTTATTTTAGCACTTATTGGCCGGGGTGAAGGCTGAAGGCTAGCATGCTGGAGGCTAACAGACAAGGAGGCCAGAGTGGGTGACAGTTCTTCCTTTAAATCAGGTAGCCGCCTTGCTAGTCCAGGCTTAGCTGCAAATACCCTGAGAGCAAGTGTGTGAGCGGCCTCCTTGCACTCAATATTGTCATTTTGGGTACGTTGCAGCAGGAACAAAGTGGAGTGAAGTGCCTCACCCGTTTCCTCCTCGGAATAGTCTCTGTCACCTGGTTCCATGTTGGTGGCCAGATCGTACTGTTACGGTTCCAGGAGAAGCAGTACAGGACCCAAATGCAGAAAGAACAAGGCAGAGCTGATGTGGACCAAAAGGTACTTTAATGGAGGCTTACTGGCAGGCAGACAGGCAGGCAGGTACAGGCTCAGCAAAATAAACAGGCATGAAGTCCAAATGAACAAGTAAGAAAAGAGTCCAAGGGAACAATGACGATCTGGCAGAGGACAATGAATTAGGATTGTGAGTGTGGCTGACGAGGGAATCTGAGACAGGTGAGCAGGTGGGCAGGGAAGCTCAGGTGATGGGAATGAGGTGATTGCAGGGGAAGTGGAAGTGGAAGTGACAGGAACTGGATGGAAGGGGAATGAAAAGAAGCATGGGGAACAAGGTCTGTAAATTTATAGCTGGACCACCAATCACAGTGACCACAAAAAGCTGGCATTCCTTGCCCTTCTGGATCCACAACAGTTCAGGCATTACAGCAATCATTTTCCCAATGCTGCTTTTTCAAGTTAGATGTAGAGCTATGGTGCATATTACAACCAGCCTGGACTCTAACTCTTTTATTGAACACCTTTTTTATAATGTTTTTGCATTTTATGAATATCTTTCTAAAGCATGGGATAGGAGGAGACAAGTAACATATGATAGATAAATTCCTCAGACTCTGTTTTATATGGATTACGATTGGTTTATGAACTGGATCAAATATACAGTGTTTGGCACTAATGGATGTAGAGTTTGTCCTGTTTGGATTTGTGTATTGTGTGCTTAGGGGACTGTGTTTGTGTGTTTGTATATTTGTTTTTTTCCATTGTGGGATATCTCCTGGAGTGTTATTTGAGGGAGGTTTATGTTTATGTTTGGATAATGTTTATGTTTGGTTGATATTTATGTATTGTGCTGTTAGATGATGGTGGGTTAACATGCCGGAATGTTTGGTTTGTTGTTAGTTAAAGTGTCTGAATAATCCCATGAGGGATGGGTCATGTACATGACCAGATATGAAAATAAAATATTCATTCATTGCCACTGTTCTGTACATGTAACATACAGTATATACATAAATATCTAACATATATATTTAATAGGCCGCTGTGCCAACCTAATAATATTATTTATTGGCAATATTGCTGGTTTGTGGTGGTGGATTCCAAAATGCCATGAACGCTGTTCACTGTCCATGGTTCAGTTAAGTGTCTGTCACTCATGGTTGCTTGGCTGTGTGCACACTGTCATGATGTGTAGACTTACCTGTAACTGTCCTAGAAGGTATGGACCAATCCAGTCGCCTCTCCATTGGCTCCGCAAAAGCTTTGCAAATGTATACTAATTTATGATTTTAATTCAAGTATTATATCAACAATTATAACATATGACTACGAAACACTCTTCAGGATAGGGAAATGGTCAACTCACAGTTTTGTGGACTCTCCTCCTGCCGACCCTGCTTCCTGGCCGTTCAAGGTTTTCAAACGTAAACACTGGAGTAAACATCAAGGAAAAGGTGGAGGGGTTAAACACCAGCTACGACCCCGAGCATATAGACAAACAAGACCATCTGTGTCCATCTCTGCATCCATCCCATCAACGAAGGAAACACAGCCGGTGTTTAATCCCTCTACGTTTACCTCTAAGAGCCAGGCCACATAGATCTTCTCTGCCAAGCATTCTGCTAGCCAATGTACAGGCATTGGATAATAAACTGTCCAATATATCAGGAACAGTAATATCCTTTGTTTCACTGAAACTTGGCTAAATCCTGGAATACCAGACAGCGCCATTCAACCAGGTGACTCTTTTTCTGTATACTGATCTGACAGTACAGAGGACTCTGGCAAGAAAAAAGGAGGAGGTGTGGTATCTGGTGTTCCATATGTGGTATCTGGTGTTCCATATGGTTTGAGTTAGTGGTATAGGTCGAAAGGTCACATTTAATAAGGAAGTGGGCCTCTCGGTCCCTCTCGTTCTTCCTGTCATTCTCTCCCTCAGATTTTGATAAATGGGACTGTCTTGGTCTATAGCTTACCTCATCTTTTCAATAACAACTACCCTATATAACTGGGCAGACCAAGT
>NTHP01000885.1:0-30427 GCA_003416845.1 Oplegnathus fasciatus | reverse complement strand
GTTTCTTCAGAGTGATCTTTTTGGCTTCGGATCCTCTCACAGGCAATCCATGGTGCTTGTTTTGATGCTGTGCTTTTTGTAATAAACCTTTTTATACAACTAAGTCGGTGTCAGCGGAAATCTCTTCAACACATCTTCACATCATCGCTGCTTCATAAACAACAGAGGCATGTGCTTCATGGTGAATAAGGACTGGTGTGACAGTGTGAATATTAAAATGCTACCCTACTTCCTGCTCACCTGATCTGGAGTTACTGACAATCAAATGCACACCGCACTTTTTACCAAGAGAATTTACATCAGTCATTATCACAGCAGTCTACATATCACCACAGGCGAGTACAGAGGCTGCCCCATCGGATCTTTGCAAAGACTTGAACTGCTCACAGACCAGTAATCCTGATGCTGCGCTCACTGTTGCTGGAGACTTTAATCAGGCTAACCTCAACCTCGACGCATTCCTCCGGTGACGCAAGAGGTCAGGAAATGGTCAGGCCAATCAGAGGCCGCCCTACAGTCTGCACTACATGATGCAGGCTGGAGCACCTTCCAGGACACCACCATTGACGTCACCCATGACATCAATGGATTCACAGAGTCTGTGGTGGATTTCATGTGTAACAGAAGCAATTGTACCCAAAACTTTGCATGTGCGTGCACACGTACGATTAAGTTATGGCTTGTTTCAAAGGTTATGTTACCACTGTTCCTACGGTGTCAAGTTTAAGTTATTTAACTACATCATCACAACTTTTACCTTTTTCGTTGTTCCAAAAAAATAAAGGATGTTTTGCTGCCTTTTCATCTTTACTAGTTAACGTTAGCTAACTGTAGACTGGAGAAAAAAATAATTAAATTCACTGTGCTGCTCAAAGGAATACCGACAGCTGCTGGCAACTTTTAAGGTGGAATGTTTTCTTTTCTGACAAAAAGAAACTGGCTGACCGATGGGAATCTGACCCCTATGAGGTCACTTGGAAGGATCCCAAGCTCAAGAAAGTGGTTCACCGAAATCTCATCATGCCTGCCAACTTTCTGCCTCTGCATTTGGAACAAGAGGATGTGGAGGATGTTGTGTCCTCTGGTAGATCATCTGATGACCAAGGACCTCCATGCAATATTCTGCAACCAGGAGATGTGGAATCTCGCACAAGGGAATGGATCATGCAAAATGATGACATGGCATCTACCGATGCCCTGGGAGCAATTCCAAACCCAGATGGAGGAGTTGAATTGGAGGAAGAGGGTGAGAAAATTCAGAGGGAGGAGAGAGATAATAGAGACTCATAGAACCCAAACTCTTATGAGCCCAGCCAAGCCGATAATTCTCCTACTCTTAGACCCATAGCACCAGAACCTGTTGACTCTCGAACATGCCCAAACCCTGTAGGTTCTGAGACCCAAGTTGAACCAAGTGGTTTCTGCACCAGAGCTGGTTGCATGGTAAAGGCAGGTGATAGATTTATGTGTGGCCTCAACATGGGCGTTGAGTCCTTCTTTCCATACAAAAATGAACCCCAGGTCAAAGTAGTTTAATTTGAATGTGTAATCCCGAGTGTTTAAATGTTATCACCATGTGTGTTTTGATATTATAAGGTGCATTTGAGGATGTAGAAATGTGTATACGGGCACGTTATATCAATGTCGAGTAGAGTTACCTGGCCAGTTTCTCTTACTCCTCTATTTGTTTAAGAGCATCTTGACAAATAATACATCTGCATGAATGAGTTACTCACACCTTTTTACTAATTCTGTGTAAAAAAAACAACTTAGTTTTATGAATTTGTTTAATAAGAATTTTATGCAATGTGAGTTGCCTTTGATTATGATTTTCTTTTATACTGAATAGTTTTACTCAGACAAGGCTTGTATCCCCCAGATCACGAAGTGCCTGTAAGCAATAAATAATCATCTTTGAATCGACATTGGAGCTGTTTGTGTGTCTTCGTTGGAGTCAACTGCCAGCCATTAGTCCACCACCATCATCAACACAACACAGAGACGGTCGGCTGTTAACGATTACCACTACCAGCGATATTAAGAAACGTAACAGGGTGTTATAAACTGTATATAAGATATATTAGATTTACCCCTGTTACGTATGAAGGATTTGCATTTTGCTTAAGAAATAGCTGTGTTATGTTTTGGTGATTCCTCTCACTCTCTCCATGCTGTCTGCTCGTTACATTGCTAAGGCTGGATTAGCGTCTTAATATTTGTTTCATAGTTGGAATTGTCATAGGTAACTTTTGGAGTACTATAGGAGAGGACACAGTAAGCTAGGCTGGCAGTTTGCTTTTTTTCCCCCAACAAAGGAAGGGGTGGTCAGAAAGCCATGGTTTAAGAACTACGGTTTGCTCCTGGAAGCAGGTGGATAGGCCAGACTTTTCATTCTTCTTTCTCAGCTAAAGCATGAGGGGTTGCACTACTGCTCAAAAAGGCCATTGCCTTTAAACATAGAGATATAATCACAGATCCTCATGGTAGATATGTCATTGTAATTAAAGACATGCACTATCATTTATTAACTTTGATCTCATCCATCTTTTTTCGAAACTGTTTTCACTTATTCCTACTTATTGAAGTCACTTTAAATTAGTAATTGAAGGTGACTTCAGTTGTGTCTTAGATGCATATTTAGATAGATCATCTCAAAAATCTTCCATCCCTGCCACCAGTTCCACCTCCCCCACTACGGCAGGGCCCTTGGCCACTGCTCAACTGCCCATCTCGGAGGCACCCTCCTCCCCTACCACAATCCTGGAGAGAGACGTTAACAGACTGTTCAAGAGACAGGACCCCCGCAAAGCAGCCGGACCAGTGTAATTGGGGATGAATGTGCCAGACTCTGTGAAATCCAGAGACAGCTGCTCGGCACAGTGTGATAGGAGAGACCAACATCTTCAACACCTCACTGGAGACATGCCATGTGCCAGCCTGCTTCAACACATCCACCATCACCCCCATCCCTAAAAAAAACAAGGACCACAGGACTTAACAACTACAGACCCGACGCCTTGACCTCTGTGGTAATGAAGTCATTTGAGTGCCTTGTGCTGTCCCACCTCAAAGCCATCACTGGTCCACTACTGGACCCTGCTATTCGCCTACAGAGCCAACAGGTCTGTAGACGATCCAGTCAACATGGCCCTCCACTTTATCTTGCAGCACCTGGACTCCTCAGAAACCTATGCCACGATCCTGTTTGTGGACTTCACCTCCTCCTTCAACACCATCATCCCGGCTCTGCTGCAGGACAGTTGCTGCTGAGGAAGTTCAACCTGCCAAAGTCTATGATGGTGCATTTGGATGCAATTGGATGGTGACTGGATGCAATCTGCCATCCATCCAGGACGTGTACACCTCCAGGACTCTATTCTTAGATCTTTAGATCGAGCAGGACAAAAAATGTTAAGTGTTTCCTGAGGTTGGTGCCAAAGTAAAGACCACGGTGGCCATTTTTGGCCATCTCAGCCTCACTTTGTCAGGCTCAGGCTCTACATTGATTTCGGACTCACAATTCAATTCAATTCAATTTTATTTATATAGCGCCAAATCACAACAAAAGTCATCTCATGACACTTTACATATAGAGCAGGTCTAGACCATACTCTTAATGATGTTATTTACAGAGACCCAACAATTCCCACCATGAGCAAGCACTTGGCGACAGTGGCAAGGAAAAACTTCCTTTTAAGAGGCAGAAACCTCGAGCAGAACCGGGCTCTAGGTGGGCGGCCATCTGCCTTGACCGGTTAGGTTGAGAGAGAGAGACAGAGAGAGAGGAGAGACAGACAGACAGACAGGCAGGCAGGTAGGCAGGCAGGCAGGCAGGAATGCAGCAGCAACTATAATAACAATAGAAATATAACTAATAATAGCAATGACAGCTATTATTATAATAACATTAATAACAATGGAAGAATGGCTAATAATAGAAATATGACTAAAAATTGTAATACGACTAATAATAGAAATATGGCTAGTAATAGAAATATGAGTAATAAGTGCATCACGGGAAATCTCCCGGCAGTCTAGGCCTATAGCAGCATAACTAAGGGATGGTTCAGGGCTCACCTGAGCCAGTCCTAACTATAAGCTTTATCAAAGAGGAAAGTTTTAAGCCTACTCTTAAATGTGGAGAGGGTGTCTGCCCCCTGAACTGAAACTGGGATCTGATTCCACAGAAGAGGAGCTTGATAGCTNACTCTGAGAATTCATTTAGAAATTCAGAATATGGGCCGGGAGCGTGGTACACTATAACAAATAAAATTGGCTGTAGAGTTTTCCAGGTTGGGTGAGAGAGACTAAGAACAAGGCTTTCGAATGAGTTATAATTAAGTTTAGGTTTAGGGTTGATTTCTAGGCTTGAGTCAAAGATGGCTGCAACTCCACCTCCTCGGCCGGAGCCTCGAGGAATGTGAGTATTAATATGACAAGGAGGAGTGGATTTATTTCGGCTAACATAGTCCTCATGACTCAGCCAGGTTTCAGTAAGGCACAATAAATCAATATGATAATCTGATATCAACTCATTTACTAATACAGCTTTAGATGACAGAGATCTGACGTTTAAGAGTCCACATTTTATTCTCTTATTCTGTTGCACCACTGCAGTGGTTTATGTTTACGTTTGATTTAATTAATTTAAGTGGTCGTGGGGCAGACACAGTCTCTATGGGGTTTTGGGTGGGTACCTTTTCTAATGGAAGCGCAGAGAAGCGTGTAGGACTGCAGCTAGAGGGTTAACAAGAGGCTAACAAGAGGGTCCATAGCAATGAAAAAATAGAAAATAAGACATAAGACAAAGACAACCAGATCGCTTTCCGTTTTCCTCAGAGCCTAGCAACTACCAGGACACACTGTATTTGTTTCCAAATGTCCATGAAAAACACCACTTTGGAAATCATAGAGAAGAAAGAAGCATGTTCACTGAAGAGGTAAAGTGAAATTGTCGTAATTTTATATTGAGTGATAACATAGTTTGAGGGTCAGAGTATCAACAGATAATCCGTAATTCATTTGTAATTCCAAAACGAAAACACCTGTAAGTCCGTTATTTGTTTCAAAACGACAAATGAAAAACGGAAGTCACGTGGTTTTTTCATTTTTTGTTTCAAAACGAGAAAACCAAAATCAAAAAACGGTCAATTTTGATTTTTGCAATGTCCTTTTTTCATTTCTCATTTAGGACAGACAGTACAACGGTGGACAGACAGGAAGCGGAAGTGAAGTGTAAAAAAATCAAAATAAAAGCCAAAAGGATAGAATGGTTAAGTTTAACTTTATACAAGAACATGGATCGACTGGTTAACGTCAGAAGATAGATAGATGGATAGATAGATAGGCCTATATAGGTTACATAATAAAGATCTTTTTTGTTTTGTTCTTTTCATTTAGACATGAAATATCTTTTACCCAAAAAATGTGGGATATATATATACATATATATATATATAACTGTATATATAAAAAACCATGTGACTTCCGTTTTTGGTTTTTGGTTTTGAAACAAATAACAGATTTACGGGTGTTTTTGTTTTGGAATTCCAAATGAATTACGGATTATCCGATGATACCCTGACCTTTGAGTATTACTTTGCACAAACAAGTAACTACAGCAGGAGTTGGCATTGGGGTGGAGGGGGGACTAGGAGAAAAGGCGTGAGTTTATTCATTCATTTAATCTCTAATGGAGACATGAAAGTAGATGGGAATTCTTTAGTGCGTGTTGAGAAAAGCGTACTGGGTTGGTATGTTATTTTATGTCTTTACAAAATGAAAGAAACTGCATGACAGAGACGGTGATAACTTATTTTCTGTCAGTTGATTTTCATATGAACAAGTAGATCGATCTGACTGGACCGATCTATTTGTTCTGAGTCCTAACTCAGTCAAATCACAGAAAACACAGAAACGATACACATATTTTTTAGATTCAGTGTGACTTACCCTTTCTGAGGACATCATTATATTGAATATCTATTGCAAATAAACGTCCATAAATCCGCTTAGAAATCACAGAAAAAAGTCCAGAACTCGCCTGAGAAGCATCATGTTTTTAGATTTTCTTCAGTATTAAAGTAATCCAGTGACAGTTGTCTGGACATGATGGGTACACTGCAAATAGGAACTGCTAATAGCTAATTTGGCATACTTTTAATGGTGCTAATTTGTCAAAATGTAAACAAATANGCAGACTGACATACTGTGTAACCAAGAATAAGCAGCTACGCTGTGACGAACTGTAGTGAGTGAGCAAGGTTGGTTGACGGCACTTTGTGTACTCCTCATGTTATGATGTTTTTGTGGAGTTAATAAACTACACAGTACAACAGTTTATTTGACAGTATACTCAATGCAACTAAAACGTAGCGTACGCCATAGCGTTTGCTGTAAATCAAACCTTCATTTTCCCGGGAGATCGTACCTGGTGGCAGACAGAATTACATAGAGAAAGCAGAGGCTTATAGGGAACCAGTCTAAACGCAGATGGTGTCATTATTCTATAGCCATTACATTGTGCAATCAGCATTTACTTCATAATGATAAGTTAAAGCAGAAAACTTAAACTTGTCTATTGCCACTTTAACTTAGTGTCACCCCATGAAATGAGGAATTTGACATGAAACCCTTTTTTATAAAAACAGGAATTTCAAAATGTAATTTCATTATTTTGTCTTTGATGATATGTCTCCCCCTGGCACCAGGACCTAGAATGAATATTAGGACCTAGAACAAATCCAATTATTTGATTCTTCTAATGCATATTCATTGCATACAACTGTTTTTTAAAAAATAATATGTATTACATGTTCTTTAAGGGCTACACTGTGTGTTTTCCCTACACATAGCAAATTCATAGGGGTGTTATTTTGTATCATGTGATCTCCTAATTCTAGGTGAGCTATCATTTTTCATTTGTATATAGTCTGTTTTTTGTGTGCATGGGTGTTTGCCTGACGAAGACCTTGACCTCATTTTACTTTGTTCCTGTTTTTGTCATGCACCTGTAACCACTAGTGTTGGATGTGCACACGACGATGTGTTCGACTTTTCTTTTCGGATATTACCATAATTATCCTTTTACACTACTTTACATCCTGCTCATTCAAACATGACATGCAAATAAAGTAAGATAAGATAACCCAAAAGATGTCACCACTGCCATGTTTTTAATAAGCCTTTGTTAAACTTGCTAATGTTAAACTCAACTATAAATGCCTGTATAACCTAAGGTGCTCAGTGACATAGTGGTACATCTCTATGTTTCTGGCTCAGTAACTTTTGGTCTGCGTCTCTGGAGAACTGTAAGGTACACTTTCTGAAGATGTCTGTCTCTGTTCAAGGGATCAATCTGTGGAAATACTCACCCACAGAACTCAAAATTAATCACAAATGGGATGAAACAGCTCTAAAGAGGGAACAGTCATGAATGTAGTCATGAATGATCTGCTGTGTGTAAGTTTTATGATAATTTTACTGCATCCCTCTTTGTATTTTGTGCTGCTCTGTATGTATTTTCTTGTTGAGTTTTGGGTATTTAACCCACCTTGAGACTGGCACTGCGAACTAGCTTAGGCTATAAATGCTGTGGCATGTTGCATTAGTCCATGTTATATATTTGCCCCTGGAAAAATAAACATTAAATAAAATTGTATCAAGAAAATGACAATGAAAATGACAATAACCTAACGTGCTCATGTTCTAATTTGATATTTTCTTTTTAAAACATGCTGTTAGGAGATACGACAGATCATTCATCATCAGATGATCATAGTATCACTTATGGGGTACTGCAATTGTCTGTAAATACCAAAAGTAAAAATGCTTCCTCTTTCAGTCTCATACATCCATTTCTGTAGTCCATACATGGAGTAAAAGTGTTTGCTTTCTATCCCTGAAGAAGGTCAATGACCATGCACAGATCAAAGTGAGAGGAAACTCAGTATTTAAATAAAAGTGATGATGAAAAACATTTAGATTTATTTTGGAAACTGAAGAAATTAGCTCACCCTGATTGCATTTTGTTTAGAAAAACAAGAATCCAGTTTAAATGATTATTTTGCAATGTATTCTCATGTACCACTGATGCCACACAAGTTAAAACTGTCAGGGATTGTCAGCAGGAATTGTATTGAGTGACTGTAATGATTTGTTTCTTGACAGTGTCAGCGCTGCAGATCGATGCAGTATGATCTGTGAGAGACCTGACTCTGAGCTTTGAGCTCTGGTCCCAGCGGAACTCTGAGAGAGTAAAGGTGACTATAATGTGGACTGCTGTGAACTCACCTGTCATGTTGCAGTAGACCAGTGCAGGCCCCAGGGGGCCACTCCCATCTGGATCAATGGAGTAGAAGCCAGAGGAGCTGCCAATCAGCTTGTAGGCCTCGCAGGATGACTCATAGATGGCTAGAAGGAGAAGACCATTTTTTCTTCAGTAATCAGCACAGAAACAACAACAGCTTCCTGTTGGCTGCACTGCAAGAAAGCTCTGTCTCATCAAGTAATTTATGTCCATAATGTATGTATCTATCATTTTGTCAAAGCTGCTGAAAACTTAGTGTCAAAGTATTACTGTACAATGTTACAATCAAAGTTAAAATTTGATTATTTATCAGGACTGTGTGGGTGTTGTTTGACCAGAGTTGTTATGTGACATGTGGGGCAACATGAGCAAACAACTGCAAAACCCACCAACTGTCAGAATCTGATTCAAGTGCTGCTAAATCCTGATTGGTGCACAGAAGTACATGCCATCACCTTTTTCCAACTGAGCCCTGCCCATTTCAGACCAATGACAGACAAAAACAGGTCAGACAAAAATCTGTCATGTAAAATAACCAACACAGTTCGAAGTTTGGCAGAAAATAGTGGGTTCACGTAGAACCATATTTTCACAGTAAGAAGCAGATTGAGAAAATATGTTCACAGGGCCTTTAAAACAAGTGAAAACGAATCTGCTGATGCAGTAAGAATATTTCAGCCTGTTTCCAATAAATATAAACTTTTCTGGATTTTCTGGAAATTAGTCTCTGCATCTTGTATCTTGAAGCAAGCGAGAAAGAAAGAGTAAGGCAGATAGCTAGGGTTGCGCTGCTGATACTGACCACATTAAATACAGCTTTCTGTTCCGTTCTATTCATTTGGTGCGGTAAGCTAATGTGTGTAAAGCTACTGCTGATACTTTGCCATCCTACATGTGCTTAATACATTTACAGTGGGAGGGCTTTACTGTGAAACTGGAAGTCTTGACAATAACTTAGAATGACTACAGCTTTTATCCAAAGCGCAAATTGAAAAAATCAAGGTGCAGGTGCAGGTCTGACCATCAGGAGCAATTTAGGGTTCAGTGTCTTGCCCATGGACAATTCAACATGTGGACAGGAGGAGCCGGGGATTGAATGTACAGAGTGTGTCCCACAAGCACAGCTGTGAGTTTGTCTCTCTCTCTCTTCTCTCTCTCCCTCGTTTCTCCCTAGTTTCTCCTTCCTCTCCTCTCTTTTCACTCAGGCTTCTCTGTGCTGGACCACAGATCAGCCATCCTGGGACCTTTTTCTCTCCTCTGGCTGTCAGTGCCTCTTTCCAGATTGTTCATACTGTAATTTTATGATGTTAGTCTGTTCTGTACACATGACATGTATTTCCTGTCTGTGTATCCTGGAAGAGGGATCTGTTGCTCTTCCTGAGGTTTTATAGGTGAGTATAGGTAGTCATAATGTAATATAAGCCCCATCAGTCAACCTGTAGCTTATAATGAGTCAAGAGCAACCATAAGACACTTGAACTTATAATTCATTATAAGTCACATCTATAATGTTTTATGACTGTTGATATAGTGCATCAGAAAGCATTATGTGTGTTTATGAGTATAGTCATAAAGCATTATGAATGCATTATAATTCACTAAGAATGCCCTCATAACACACAATAGATGTCATCTTTTTTTGTAAACAAGCTAAATTTATGTTAACATTTATGTTTACACACAGAGAACTCTGCCGTAACTTCTTTAAGTAACACAGTTGAATCAAATGACCTACTATTTTAAATGATATAAATTTTTCAGTGAAGGTGTCTTGCCAGTGTTTCCTTACAGCTTATTTCAAATGGCTTTCTGGTAAACATCATTATGAGATTTAAAGTTGTAATCTCGAAGAATTTCATTTTGTTGTCTTTCACGGCACCTATGGCAATTATCGGTAATTGTAGGGTTTTTTTGGACGTCACTTAAGTTTCAGTTTCAGTTTTCCTCGTCTGTAGTTTCCTCGTCTGTAGTCTTTCATCGACTTTGGTTTTTTCGACCATACTAACCTTTTACTCACAATGCCAGCAGACACTGGAAACAACAGTATGCCGCTTCACACACAGGTGAGTTGAGTTAAAAGTCTTGTTAAATGCCTAACTGTGTGCCGCTTGTGATTTCTCCAGGAAAGTTGCTCCCGACACCTGGGTCGTAATACTGCAAATGCAAGGGCTTTCATCAGTGGGCCATAGGCTCAGTCACCATTGTGTTGCCTCATTCGGTGATAGATAGTGACTTAACAGACATTTATTTAAATGAAAATCTTTGAGAGTATATCTTTAAGCTGTGTAATAATTTTGCTGTCATATTTTTGCATGTAACGCATAAAAAAGTGATGCTATTTTCTGTATTTGTAATATTAGACAATGCAAATATTTCAAACAGCAACTGTCAGAAAACTACGACATGTCATCTTATTTTCTACTTTGAGGCTGAGAGTAAAACTTTGTAAAACAGAGATGCCATACTCTCTCCCTGGAGTAGTCCTCCTGCCGCAAGTCAGTGTAGGAAACTTCACAAGTAACGCTCAAGTTCTACTCTGAAGTAGTAGTGTTTTTATCCCTGGAACTTTCAGCTGAATTAAAGGAGTGATTCTGAGACCCTTGATGAATATTTGCCCAGGAATCAGTATCAGCAGCCATCCTGAGACTGAATATTGGAATCTTGACCGGAAGAGACAAAGTTGGACCCCACAAAAATAAAGAAAAATATAAATTGATTACAGAAAACACTTCAAAAAAGTTGATTTGAATTGAAAACAAGTTGAAATAAACACATAATCAATGATTAATCTTAATATTATGATTAGATAATAAATACATTTTCTGTTAGTGGCTATCCAAACAAAAAGAATAGATGAAACACCATATGGGCCTGTAGGTAGATCCAGGCAAATTCCTTTTTGGCATCATGGACATCATGGATATTTATAGTATGAAAAGACCTTAAAATGGCCCTAAAACACCTGACAAATATGTTGTAGAATTAAGAATGTGGAAAGGTTGGTGGACAAAGTTGGAGAAGAGAGGAGCCTATTTTTAATTCAGAAGGTGACATTCCTTCTGACATGCCAGACAGCTGCATCTGCCTGCATATAAACAGGAAATCAGCATTCTGGGGGCACGGGAAGTTCACACACAGATGGCTCCATGCTGGAAAACAAGGTGATGTCAAGAGTTGACACCCAAGAGGAAAAACTCTAACGTGAATGTATCAGTTTGGAGCTATTTCAGGGATAACTTTTTCAACTTGGGTCTTATTTTTGTTGTTTTGGCCATCATTTCTAGATAATATAAGATAAGATAAAATAGAACTTTATTAATCCCGAAGGAAATTCTTGTGCCAGAGATTGCTCAAAAATACGAAATACAAAAACAACATAAGCATTAACAAGAAATAATAGAGTAATAACTGTATAAGGAGTAAATGCTAATAATAGAATAACAATAAAGAGAATAATAGAATAACAATAGAATAACAATAAAAAGTAAGATAAATTAGTAAAATAAGTAAACTAAGATAGAAAATAATAATGCACATTATATGGAACAGTAATATTGGCAAGTAATATTGCACATGAATTGAAAAAATTAGTACTGCACATGATATTGAAAAGTAATATTGCACATGACACTGATATTATTGTTCCTAATGTTTCAGCTGTCCTTCCTGCAGAAGGGGGAGGAGTTATGCAGTTTGATGGCCACTAGTAGAAAAGAACTCCTGTGGCGTTCTGTGGTGCACCTCGGTGGTCTCAGTCTACAGCTGAAGGTGCTCTGATATGACTCCAGTGTGGCGTGCAGGGGATGAGAGGCATTGTCCATGATACTGAGTAGTTTCCTCAGCATCCTTCTCTCTGATACCTTCACCAAAGACTCCAGTTCCACTCCCAAGACAGAACCAGCTTTTCTGATGAACGCGCACTACAGCGTAGAAGATGACGCTGGCCACCACCGAGTGATAAAACATCTGCAGCATGGTTCTGCAGACGTTGAAAGATCTGAGTCTCCTGACAAAATACTTGAATTCTTGAACAGAGCCTCTGTGTTTTTAGTTCAGTCCATCTTATTGTCTATGTGGATGCCCAGGTATTTGTATTCCTCGACAATGTCTACCTCTGTGCCCCTGATGCTGACTGGGTTCGGACGGGTCCTTTGTTTCCTAAAGTCCACTACCAACTCCTTAGTCTTCATGATGTTGACTTGCAGGTGATTCAGTTCACACCACTCCACAAAACTGTCCACCACACTCCTGTACTCAGCCTCCTGTCCCCTGCTGATACAGCCCACAATGGCAGAGTCGTCCGAGAACTTCTGCAGGTGGCAGGACTGTGAGCAGTATCCAAAGTCCGAGGCGTAAGAGTGCGAACAGGAAGGGAGAAAGGACCGTCCCCTGAGGTGCCCCTGCGCTACTCACTATTATGTCCGACACTGAGGGTGTCTGGGTACTTTTTCTTGGGGACAGGAACCAGACATGATATCTTCCACAGGACAGGGACGATCGTCAGGCTCAGGCTCAGGTTGAAGTTGAAAAACCATGCACAGCTGAGTAGCACATCCCTTGAGTACTCTGGGGCTGAGGCCGTCAGGCCCTGCAGCCTTGCTTGGATGTAGTCTACTGAACTCTCTTCTTTCATCCTCCGCAGTGATGGTGATTGACCCTGGAGAGTTGTTAGAGAGCCCTGATGGGGGAGGGGTCAAGATGGGGCAAGAGGGCTGAGATGAATGGGCAGGAGCCCGGAGAGTTGTTGAGGAGAGAAGGTGGGGTGAGGGTGCTGGGGGAGGGAGGCAAGGGGAGGGGTGTTGATGTAAATGGTGGTGAGAGGGAGCCAGGTGAAGGGGGTAAGGGGAGAGGGGTGAAGGTGAATGGACAACAGGAGGAATGGACGGAGACATTGAAGAAAGATTATGAGGTGAGGGAGCCAAGGGGGGGAGTCATAGGAAAAGCTGCTGGGGGGAGGGTGGGCAGAAGCCACATCATCAAACCTGTTAAAGAACAGATTTAATTCATTGGCCTCATCCACGTCTCCTTCCATCCCCTGTTCGGTCATTTTTCCATGGCCTGTGATGGTTCTCATGCCACTCCACACATCCCTGATGTTCTTTTGTTGGAGTTTCCTTTCAAGCTTCCTCCTGTAACACTCCTTGACCTCTGTGATCTTTTCGCTCAGTTCTATCTGCACCTTCTTTGTCTGCTCCTTGTCTCCACTCCTGAAGGCCACCTCCTTCCTGTTCAGTGATGCCTTGATGTCCTTAGTCACCCAGGGTTTATTGTTGGGGAAACAGCGCACAGTCTTGCAGGGGATCACGCTGTCCATGCAAAAATTTATATAATCTGTTATGCAGTGTGTGAGTCTGTCACCTCAAAACAGCCCTGGAGAGTCTCCTCCGCTTCCTGTGACCACCTCCAAACAGTTCTGTGATCACTGGTTGCGCTGGACTGCAGGTTTATAGAGGGGCTCAAGGAAGACCAGGTTGTGATCTGATCTGCCTAGGGGAGGGAGAGCAATGGAGCTGTATGCTTCCTTAATATCAGCATACAGCAGGTCCAGTGTTTTGTTTTCCCTAGTCTGGCAGTCCATAAACTGTTTAAAAGTGAGCAGGGTTGTTGTCAAGGTGATGTGGTTAAAATCCCCAGAGATTGCTACGAAGGCACTTGGGTGCAGTGTCTGTAGTCTGTAGTTGTTTATTAAAAATAGATAATTGTTTGACTTGGTTTCATACAAAACAAAACAAAACAAAAAAAGAGGAAATGTAGTAATCTACAACTATCTTTTAGGGATAGTAAGTTTTGTCTCTAATAGAGCCCTTAATGGTGCCCAGTTCAGTTCTTGACAACCTGATCTTTCTGCTGTGACTGTATTCCACTGATCGACAGTTGGCGGCCGTATAACACACAAAAAAAAGCAGTAATATGCCAACAAAGACAGTGAAGAAGACTGCTAGCAAGCAAACATGGATGAAAACAATACACGATTTAAATAATCAAAAAATTGTCTTTGGAAAAGTTTAATGAGGAAGGAAGGAAATTCATTCAATGCAAGGATAAACAGTTTGTTCTAGTAATGAACACTGAAACACTGCAATGTAAACATAACTTTGTTTGTTTACAAGAAAACTTCACCTTTAAAGTCTAGTAAGTTTCTATATGTCTAGTAATATCCAGTATTTTTTTCTTGTCAACAGATCTCATGTTCAGACTCAAAACAAAAGTGAATGTACTATATCTACTAACGAGTATTGTGTGTGTGTATCACAGCCTGATATATCTTTTTCCTCTGAGCCATCAAAAACACACTGGCTCGGTCCCGCATACACTGTCCTGCTGCCCCAAGTACTCACTGCAGCACCAAATGTGGACTAATCCGCAGCTGAAAATAGTCCCCAACAAATGCCTCCTGTTTGAGTGAGGTTTGATAAAAACAGTGGCCAGCTGTTTTAGGAAATGACTGAAAAAGGAATGTGATCTGTGAGCTGTTTTTGAAGATTTACATCTTCAGTGGGAACCAATGAGCTACAGACAGGGTTGTGAAGTCAGAAGGTATTGAGCGACATATTGTTGGTTTGGGTCTTTTCATGGGATTTGTTGCCAATAAGAAAATACAAAAAACACCGGACTTATCCATTAAGTAAAAAAAAAAATGGGCCAGTTCAGTAAGAATATTTCAATCTGTTTCTAATAAAAGAGAACTCAAATTCACTCAAATATTTTCCAACATTAGGTTTCCTTTTTCGTTATTATCTCCTTTTCAAGATACAAACTTATTTCTGGAAAATTCCTTAACAAAGTTGATGACTGCTGGAAAAAAGGTTGAAATATCTTTACTTTACTTCTTTTAAGGAAATGTAGTTTTTAGAATTAATAGGAACTATATGTCTAAAATAGATTAAATAAATTGCTTGATAAAATTGAGTATTGTATGGTATAGAGTATTGAGTTGTTTCTTCTATCTGTTTTCCCCCACTTGTTATCATTATCGGCTATGTTATGTAACTGTTATTTTCATCATTATGTTACTTTGCTGACTGATGGCCCTGATGTGGAACTGTATCTATCACTCTCCCTTTTCGCTCTGTTATGAGTGTTAACAATAAAGAACATTAAGTCAAAGAAAGTGAGACAAAGTGACTCACAGTTGTGACAGGTGGCTCCAGAGTAGCCAGTCCCCGAACAGTCGCAGGAGAAGGAGCTCCAGGACTGCCAACACCGACCTCCATGTTCACACAGGTTAGGAAGACACCTGCAACAGAGGACAGTGTTTTTTATAAACTGTTTGTTCATCTTCATAGTAGCCTACAATATTTCTGACAATGTAAGCAAGCAGGCTGAAAGATGACATTTATTATTAAAACAAATACATATAAATGAAAAAACAGACAAAACTAAAGCTGGATTTATATTTCACATAAGGGGTTAATGGCACTTAGATACAGTGTAGGTTTTTATAGTTCAGTGTCAGATTTCACCTTGATATCGCCACCACAACACGAGATGGATGTATCGAACATGATCAGGTCATATCGAGCTTTAATTATATTCCCAAATGTAGTTGTGTTTGCATTCTGTCATCGACTTTGTGATACGAGCAACGATGGGAAGGTCATTACTGAACAGGATACTACTGCCATACAAGCGTCTTTATGTTTGCTGTGATAGACAGCGACGACGGCGGTGAACAGAGGAACAGAACACCCGCATGGTGTCTGCACCATAGGCTGACGTGTAGCTACACGAGGACTTTGAGGAGGTACATGTCACTGTCACCGGCTACATGCGCGACCTTCATTGTCCCCAGAGGATGAATTCTGATGACTTTGGTGATCCCGTAACATGTCATCTAGTGCTATCAGCAGGTCAACATTTTAATTTGACCAAGTACCTGCCAAACTAATGACAATTCCATCAGCCTGAGCTGTACATTGTCTTAGTGCTAATTAGCAAATGTTAGCATGCTAACATGCTAAACTAAGATGGTGAACATGGCAACAATGCTGACATTAGGATTTAGCTCAAAGCTCTCTCAAGTTTTGAATAGAAGAACAGGACTTCTGTAACCATTAATGAAAAAAAATAATTTACTTACCAATATCAAGTTTCACGTTCATTCTTAAACTGAGGTTCAGTAGAAATGTGACCAAGCAATACAGATCCCATTTAACAAACAAAAGATTCTAGTGATTCTGTTTTTCAATTTCTCTGCTTATTTTCTTCACAAATGCCTTTAGAATAAAAAAAAAGACTAGTTTCTTCAGAAACAGAAAGCAGTACTTGTTTGTATTGTTCTGCACCATGTACACTTTTTGCCTGAAATTATTCTGGACACAGATGTGTCAGAGCAATATTTAAAGCATAAAGAAAGCTATAAGAAAAGACACAGAATGATATAGGAGGATTTCTTTTATGGAAAAATAAAAGGTCACACAAACCCCGAGGCAATGTGATGGTGTAAAAATGCTGGTGCTCATTTTCTGAGAACTGATCTTTTCATTATCAGTTAAGATTCCTGCTCACCACTTTGTGTTTTCATTTCCATGCCATTATTACAGTAAGTCTGTCTTTGGGAAAATAATCAGACCGTCTGACTTTTAAGTATTTTCACAGTATTATGCTGATGTTGTCTTAACTTGAGAAATCTAATGGGTTGTCATGTTTTCTCCAAAAATAAAAGCATTAATGACAGACCAGAATTCATATTTATGGGATATGAACACAATATGCACCTCAAGAAAACTCCAAACCGCACTTTTCTGATTAATAGTCCCTTCCTCAATTTTTCATATAATTGCCTCCTTTCAAGCATGCATCTATAATTTCATACACTTTTATCTCTCAGCCATTAACTGCAGTGAAGCAGGCCGGCTGCAGCTCAGATAAGGTTGCAGCTGTTGATTTAATTACCATTGAGGTTTTTCTATTGTTGCGTTCACAGCTGCTTTCGCAGGTCATGAAATTACAGTAGCTGACCTGCAGATATGCTCTCCCGTCATGAAGTTTAAATGGTCACAGAGAGAAAACGAGATTAAGCCCCACCAGCTGATCACAACACAGGATGCTGTATGTTCGTCAAATTACACGTCATACTGCATGTTGTATATAGTTTTTATTTTTTAATACTTTGAAACTAAAAGATACAAACTTTTCAAAAAACATCTTAAAATCATGGTTGACAGGGAAAAGTTGGAGGATGAATTTATTTTAAGCTATCTAGCAGAGTTTCAGGAGCAGGACCACACCTCAATGGCATTACTTCCGGCATTCCTATAAATACCTACCTAACTCTCTCCTCCCCACCCCTAGTTACATATTTGTTTGTCCAAGATACAGAATTCTGGCATTTTAGCTTACAGATATTACACTATATATATTTCAATATACATAGTCCATACACAGGAGAGTCCATATACTCACCAACCACCTTATTAGGTACAACTGCTCAACTGCTTGTTAGTGCAAATATCTAATCAGCCAATCACGTGGCAGCAACTCAATGCATTTAGGCATGTAGACATGATGAAGACAATCTGCTGAAGTTCAAACCAGCATCAGAAGAAGGTGGGGTAGAAAGGTGATTTAAGTGACTTTGAATGTGGCATGGTTGTTGGTGCCAGGCAGGCTGGTTTGAGTATTTCAGAAACTGCTGATCTACTGGGATTTTCACACGCATCCATCTCTAGGGTTTACAGAGAATGGTCTGAAAAAGAGAAAATATCCAGTGAGTGGCAGTTCTCTGGGAAAAATGCCTTGTTGATGGCAGAGGTCAGAGGAGAATGGCCAGACTGGATTGAGCTGACAGAAAGGCAACAGTAACTCAAATAACCACTCATTACAACCAAGGTATGTAGAAAAGCATCTCATGAACAACATGTCGAACCTTGGGCTACAGCAGCAGAACACCACACCAGGTGCCACTCCCGTCAGCTAAGGCTACAGTGGGCATGGGCTCACCAAAATTGGACAATACAAGATTGGAAAAAAGTTTCCTGATCTGATGAGTCTCGATTTCTGCTGCAACATTCAGATGGTAGGGTCAGAATTTGACGTAAATGACATGAAAGCATGGATCCATCCTGCCTCGTATCAACGTTCAGGCTGCTGGTTGTGGTGTAATGGTGTGGGGGATATTTTCTTAGCACACTTTGGGCCCCTTAGTACCAATTGAGCATTGTTTAAACGGAACAGCCTACCTGAGTATTCAGTAGCTGACCATGTTCATCTCTTTATGACCACAGTGTCCCCATCTTCTAATGGCTACTTCCAGCAGGACAACATACCATGTCACAGAGCTCAAATCATGTCAGACTGGTTCTTGAGCATGACAATGAGTTCACTGAACTCAAATGGCCTCCACAGTCACCAGATCTCAATCCAATAGAGCACCTTTGTGATGTGGTGGAACGAGAGATTCACATCATGGATGTGCAGCCGACAAATCTGCAGCAACTGCATGATGCTATCATGTCAATATGGACCAAAATCTCTGAGAAATGTTTTCAGCACCTTGTGGAATCTATGCAGAATTAAGTAAGTTCTGAAGGCAAAAGTTCCAACCCGGTACTAGCAAGGTGTACCTAATAAAGTGGTCGGTGAGTGTATATCAGGAGATTTGTTCCCATTCAACCACAAGAGTATTAGTGAGGTCCAGCACTGATGTTGGTGATCAGGTCTGGCTCACAATCAGAGTACTTTTTGTCAGTTACTGAGCCTCTGCTGCAGTGTGATTGGATGATCCTGTCAGTGTGCCTGTCTCTACTGGACAAGATGTCAGTGACTTTCAGTCTTCTCTGTAGAAAACATGCCGCTAGAGTTTATGACAGAGAGAAACGTAATTCAGCCAAGAAGAGGAACTTCTCTGACCTGGCAATAGAAACGCTGACGTCACAAGTTACAAATTAAACCAACTAGTTTTATTTGGCAGCCTGAAAAGTGGCATCAAAGGAAGTTAGCAGAATGTTGCATGGAATGAAATCACTGCTGCGGTCAACAGCGTTGCCGTGGTCAATCAAACTCCAGCTGAGGTTTGAATATTTAATTTATACATCCGTGATATGTATAGTCTATAAATTAATCTTATATCAAAAACTGTTAACCCCGTAAATTGCAAACAATTTGATAATACTTATTTATGTTAGGGATATATGACACAAAGTTGATGCCTTGACAAAGTTGATATTTTGCCACAGGCTACATATTTTTAAACGATGAATACATGTCTGCATAGGCTTAGATGCCAGTCAGAATGGAGAAGAATGGAGAGAAAGGCAGCATTACTTTGTACAATTCTCCTATAAAAAGTATGGAGCCACAGATGGCTGGGGAGATGCAGACAATGGGCCCTATTTTAATTGCAGTGGTAGGTCTTGGATGCACAGACTGTGTAGGCGTCTCCTGCTATTTTGGTTCATGTATGTGCAGCAGCGCAAAGTGCAAAATGGCTGAGTGAAGTGGAATATAGATCAGAGGGTGTGCTGATTAATAAATATGCTCTCAGCCCATCACATCACTGGTCTCATAGCTCTGAAACAGCTGAACCAATGGAAAGACTTTTCTTCAGGAAATCATATTGTCTGGATGTGAAGATGGTAGATGGTGTGTGGATTTTATTTTTTACAGGAGTACATGTATGAGCACAAAGAAATCTTAAAAAAAATAGTTTGGTGAAGCAGTTTATATGATCACATCAATCCAACGCTAAAAATAATAGTATTGCTCAAAACAAGTATAAGTACATAAGTACATGTATAAGTTGACCAAGACCCTTGAACACTCAGCTAAACAGCTGATTCTGTGATACCAAGCAGAACACACTGGTAGTGTCCTATCCTAAATTCAAGCAAAGGATGGCTGCTTTTCTTGGCCTCATTTAGAGGAGCTTTTGAAATGAGACTAATCCAATCACTGAACTTGGATGCAGCTACTGAAGTATCTAAAGTATGTCTGTGAGAGCTTCAAAGTTTAATCAGCAGTGAATGACAACTTCCTCACCTGTCTCTTATGTTGCAGGTGTCAAACTGAATTTCATTATAAATTCCAAGCAATCCTTGCTGGACGTGATTGAGGTTGATTGGCTGGCTGTTGATGGATATGAGGCGCATGCAGCCCTGGAAGGCCAGAGTCAGGTTCTGACAGATCGCTGGGGGACAGCCTGGGTGGAGATGACACATCAAGTACAAAGATCTTTATCTTGACATGCTGGAGGATATCAGAAACCGTTCAAGAGTTTTTTTTGATACTGTATGTAGCAAGACAGACAAATCAAGGTATCTTTCCAGTTCAACCTCACTTTGAGCATCCACTGACCTCCGAAGTAGATGCTGCCTCTGGCTTCCAGTTGTTCCCACTGTTCAATGGTGGAGGCCGGCTCATTGTCCACAGTCAGAGTGATCTGTAGACTTCTGGTATCCAGACTCACAGAGTGCCATAGTCCATCATTGACTCTGTGACCTAGGGACAGAGGGAAGAACTTTACATCACTGCAGATGAAAACTATATATTTGTCTCACGTTAAGGGCTCTGTCATAACTGCACTGGCTTGTAAAAACTAATTGTATGGCAACAAATTGGGGCAGTAACTGCTCAGGGGCACCATCCTAAGAGGATCCTAAGGGGTTCCTCTGACATCTCTCCATACATTAATGCATGTGTGTATTTCGGACCTGTGTGTGTAATAATAACAGGGTGAAAAATTGAATTTCCCCATGTGGGCTTAATAAAGTATGTCTTCTTCTTCAAATTAAGTGTCAAAATAGTAGAAACGGTGCAGTGACAATACAGAATTACATGTAAAATGAGACTTATGCCCATGAGTATTTTGCCTTGGTGAATGCTGGTAATCTTTTCTCACACACCTGCTCCCGGGAAGCTACAGTATCTTAACCTCACTGTCTGTGATGTTTGTCAAGTTTTGACTTTTGTCCACAAGTAACTCTACATTAAGCCTAGTGGGACTTTCAGAGAGATGTGGCTGACCATATTTGACATTCTGGGGGCATGTCTGTATGTACAGGTGAGGTGTATCATTGTTCTGTGCGTGGAGTTGTGTGTACGCATGTTGAGAATGAGAAGCAATGCCAACAGCGCTTTCCTCATTTTATGCATTTCACCATAAACAAAACTAGCCACATCCAACTACTACAAACTACTTTTTTATTGACCATGTCCATGCTTCATTGTAGTATAGCTATTAGGAGGATGATACCAGGATGGCAGCTGTGAATATAGATGAGTCACTGCACCATGTTCACAGCTGAGCTCCTCATTACAGAAAACAAAAACAGCTCAGAGGGGACAAAAGGGTTCATGTAGGATGTACATTCATTGAGTTATTTTCATTTGTCAAAAATATGGGCTGTTAAGTCAAGTTTGCCCAGGCTCTTGGGGAAACATTTCACTATCTCCTGCTCTCTCAGAATCAAACCCAATGATGCCTGTCTTCCACCCAGAGGACCGCGAGAGCCTCGGGCACCGTTCTCTCCACTCGATTGACTGTTTCATGGAACAAGCAATGTAGCTGCAAGGGCCTTCCCTGCCCACCTCGATCTCAGACTGAGCTTGAAGTAACAGAACAATATCTATATGTAGGCTCTAATATCTTTTACATCACATCAGTGATCTGTGTACCTATTGGTCTCTCAGCCCCACTGCTACCCCAGGAAACAGCCCCGGTTTGACAGTTTAATGACCTCCCTTCATTCATTTCATCACAGCACTGTGTTCAATACCCTTTTCGAATGTTGCGACAACGGGTGGGACATAGAGAATAAGCAGAATGGCCAAAAAACTCATTACAAATATTGTTGCTCATAACAAAATATTAAATGCGTGCAGACACCGGTTTCATTTTTTTCATTGTGTTATCTTACCTCTGGTGTTTTGATACATATAAGGTATCATTGACACACATGCAGGAAATAATCAGTAACCTCTTTTGTATATGGAGATATATTTTATCATATTTTAGCAAGACTTCTCCTTGTTTTCTGATCTGCTCCTTGATGCCACTTGCTGTTGATGCAAACTCAACACCTCTTAATGTTTACCTGTCTTGATAAATTCAGCACAATGTACATTTCTATAGCATTAATTCCATCAGTATAAGAGAGGCATGTTATACTCACCACTCTGCTGCTCTGAGTTTTTATTTTTAACACAAAGATACTGTCTAATGCCAAGTTCTTATCAATGCAACTCAACATTTCCTGCACAGATATTTCACTTTAAAAGCCTCACAGCGGCTAAGAGGGGATAATCCCTCCCTTTACTGAGAAGCTTTTTTTTAGAAAACATTTTTTAGGAAATGTTGAGTTTCATTTAAAACACATGGCGAAGGGTAAACAATTAAAAAAGCTACACCATTGCGCCAGAGGAAATTTGCTACGCTGTTGTTTTAACAACAGCAAGAGTCTGTACATTACACCTGTAACTTTTATTGTAGTCTACATCATAGTATTACTGAATTACATGCTTACTGTAACAAATACTAAATGTATTTCAAAATAAGAGGACTTAAAGATTTTATTGCTCAAAAACTAAATGTAATTCATCAACATGACATACAATGACATTGTTACATCACAAAATATTAACCATTTTCAATTATTTAATACCTATACCTTAAACAGCAAATACCAAAAACATACAATTTATAATAAGTTTCTTCAATATACAATCTCAAACATACAATGCACAATACATAATACGTAAAATATTGTGCAATATTGAAAATTTTATGTAAACCATGGCGATGACTATTTTAAAACTCTTATATTACCATTAAAATTCCAACACAACATTACAGCTGCATTAAAAATGTGTTAACATTTAATCATAAAACAAAGAATTAAAAGTCTACTCTTCCTGACTCTTTTTAAATGAGTTTTTAACTCATTGTTTTCTTATATTTACAGCACATTTCCAGTCTGGGTCAGTCTCTTTGCTCCCAGCAGAAGGCAGCTGTTTTCAGAGAAAAATCTCTGATAAAGCCACAGTACACTACCTGCTCAGCAGCAAACAGCTGTTACACAAACCTTAGACACTAGCTGGTGAACATAGTGGAGCATTTAGCAGCTAAAGAGACATACAGTATATTTCCTTCAGGAGGTAGTGGAGACAAAAAACAGAGATAAAAGAGTGCATATTGGACATTCATCAGATCACCAAAAACATGAGTTTAAAACCAATGTTGTTTATGTTGTTGAGTCTGATGAATACGTAAAGTGGTAGCTTTTTACTACCACACCTCAGTAATTGTGTAGACAGTGATATGGTGGTATCTGTGTGTGTCTGTTACCTACACATTGCTTTCTATTTGTCAAAACATTTTGTTCATGAAGGAAAAAAATAAGCTCCTCCATTTCATCTGGAGTTTGTGTGCATGTGTCTGTGTTGGACAGAAGATGTATAATGCAGTCCATTTTCTCTGTGTCCTTCACCTAATTGGTGCACAGTGTTGCCTCCCATCAGTTCTTCCAAATTGGATGAAATTCTGGATGAAGGATGTAATGTGACAATTCCCGTCCCAGTTCTTTCGTTGTGCCATTAGTCCAGTTTTCTTGTAGACATGGAACTTGTATATGCATTTTCCTTTCTCAGGATTTATCCTCACAAAAAACCTGTAAACACAAAAAGACAAAGTGAGAAAAAGCAACAACAACAACTTACAAACAACTCTAATATGTAACATGAAGAACGTAACGTTAGCCATTCAAGGCCATTACGTGAAAACCCACTTTCCAGCAAATGTGCAAGTTTGAAGCAGTCTTCTTAATCCCTTTAACTATAACAATCTAGCAACACTTGAATCTGTTTTAGCATCAATGAACATGGTTAGATAATGTTTTCCATAGCAACAATATTACTATTTCTAGTTTTCATTTGCTTGCTAGACATCCTCAGATTCACAGCCTGCTGTCTAACTGTACGAACCAGCAATGACAACCCACCGCAGAAAGAGATATCACACACCCGCTTTCATGCAGTAAAGATGTCATATTTTCAAAGAGTTAAACTCATAGAAAAATAAAGTATAAAATAAAGAGTGGAGTTGTTGAACTCACCTTCAGTTGGTTTCATGGTAATCCATGTTTGATCAGTTTTCACAGTCTTACTGTGTTTTGGTGTATAGTAATTCTTCTTTATTGGTCAGTTTTCGTGGTCAAAGAGTGACCCCTTGTTTTTGGCAGGCGGTGGGCCATGTTTCTTGGCGGGGATGGCATCCTCTGAGGCGCTGTCTCTCCGTCTCTGAGGCATGGAGTGAGGCTGGTGCCGCAGCCCAACACTATGATGACGAAAACATCTCGTATGCCTCACGCATGAATAAAGCGGTGGTTGTATTTATGGAGGAACAAGGGTTTGTCAAGCTCATAGAGAGTGGCTTGTATTTAAAGGATGAATTTATATAAGTTTCCCGCTGGCAGTACCAGGATCACTGGATCACCGTGTCCGGAGTCCCTCCATTTATTTCCAACGAGGCACTGAAGCAAGAACTGAAGCACTTCGGCGCCAAGCTGAAGCATGTTCAGTCTCTGTGGAGAAAAGTGTTCATGTTTTTGGACTCTCCGACTCAAACACAGGATATCTCTTTCCTTGTTAAGCATGAGGAGGGGTTCTACATGGTACATGCTAGCTCTGGGAACATGAAGTGTTTTGAGTGTTTTGAGCGGACGCTGCCCAAAGTTGCTCCTCCTGTACGGAGTGGGGCTGGCGGCTCTGTGCATGGGGTCGCTGGTGCTGATGGCTCCGTGGTCAAGGCTGCTGTTGTCAGCGGCTCTGTATCTGGGGCTGCAGGTGCTGCCGGCTCCGCGTTCGGGGTCGCCGGTGTTTGTGGCTCTGTATCTCTGGTCAGCAGCTCCGTGTCTGAAAGATAGTTCAGCTGGGGAGGTGGAGGCTGAACCTGTGGTCAAGACAGGGCAGAGTGAGGATGACATGGGGAGTGGTCGGAGCAGGATGAGATGTGTTTTGCTGTACAGGAGGCTGAGCTGCTGCAGGTTACACTGAACAGTGAGGCAGAGGAGCAGGTGATGAAGCCTGCTGGCTGCCATGGTGAAAATGAGGCTGACATGGATTGTGAATCTGAATCTGATAGTGTTTCTGTAGCTGACAATGCCTGTCAGAATGTAGACTTGAATTCTTTAGGGGAGATTAATGGCTTTCTGGATGACACCTTTGGTAAATCAGTTAATGTCAAAGATGACTTTCCTGATGTTGGAAAATTCTTTCTGTCAGCTACCACACTTCAGAAAGTTGTTGGGTTAGATTTACTGGATGGCAAGAAAAATGATCGTCTCAAGAAACATGTCTCTGATTTAAGGAAAGGTTTAAAAGTGTATAATGCTAAAATCGTAAAGAAAATTAAACTTTCAAAATAAAAGTTTCATGATCATACAACACTGGGTGTTTCATTTCTACTGTTTTTTCTGTCTGGCTTCTTACTGGCCTGTCTCTCTTCTCCTTATATGCAGGGTTTAAGGGTGGCCTCATTAAATATGTATGGGGGCAGAGATGTACAGAAAAGAGCCATAACAACAGAAGTAATCAATTAGAAATGACTGGCTGTAGTTTTTATACAAGAAGCACACAGTGATAGCACAAATGAAATGGGTCAAATTTTAGTGCAGGAGTTGCTATTTTATTTTCTTGTTGTTATTTTAAATGCAAACATTATATCCAGCACAGTGACAGTGAAGGGCAGAGTACTTATGGTGAAAGCTGAAATAGAGTTTATCTTTCATTTTATTAATGTTTACACACCAAGCCAAGGCTCTTAGTGTGAAGGGCTTTTTAAAATATTGAAAGAAAAATTCAGTGACAATGATCAAGAGGTGTGTATTGTATTGGGTGGAGACTGGAATTGTTGCACTGATTTTACTTTAGATAGGCCTGGGGAGGAGCCGCACCTTCAGCCATCCTCTGTTTCGTCTAATGTCTTAAAGGTGTCTTTGATTTTTATGTAAACCAATAATTTAAAAAAAATAATACATCCACAGAGTTTTTTGAAAGGGGCGAAATCAAATTATGGCTTTCCCTAAAAAAAAAATATGATTGTGAATTAATCATTTTGAAAATTTTGACAGGTCCAAAATTAATGTTTTCTTTATCTCTGTGTAAGATATCTCACATTTGCTTCCCGTTTCTAACAAGGCTTGTGAGCCAGTAGTATAACGCCATTGGTATCATGTGGTATCTCTGTGTCGTCAGCGGTCAAGAGTCTTAGTAGTTGCCAGTTAGTGTGGAAAAAACAGAAAGTCTGGAAATGGAAACTTTGACAGTAAGCTCCCGGTTATTGTGTTATTTAGTGGGATATCTCAACAACAGTTAGTATTTTCAAATCATCGCTTTGCAACACTGGGTGGTTGGTTGCTGCTTGATCGCTGCCACTTATTCTGCTCTTGTTATTTTGCTTTTATAACTGTAAAACTGTTGAACTTCTAATCGATTTCTATCGAACTCTTATCTGTATATCGGTTATCCAGTACATGGATCCACGGATCGACGTACGATCTTACTCGAACAGTAGATCCTGTACCCACCAACTCAGTCAACACAGACGGAACTCGCGCTATTTTTGGCTTGTTTGGTAGCAGGCTTCCTACATCTAACGCTACAGCTACATTTTTCTCATCAATTCCACCACTCACCTCTCCTCCAGTCTGCTCTGGATGCCTTCAGCTGAGTCAAAAAATCTCTGAGCTCGAAGGTTGGATCTCTAGGTTCTACCAGATCCAAGAGGATGAGCAACTCCTGGACTTGCTGGCCACAGAAGCCTCCCGCATTCCTGACAACAGCGCCGCGCATGTCAGAACAAACTCTGCAATAACTTGTTGTGTCCCAAGTGCCACTGTCCATGATATTGAGGTCAAAGCTATTGAGATCCCTTGCCAACGAACTGGACATTAACAAGGTCATAGTCCACGTAGGTACGAATGACATCCATAAGGAGCAGTCAGAACTATTGAAAAGGGACTTTGTGCACTTATTCTGCTCTCTAAAAAGATCTGTGAGACACGTCTACATATCTGGCCCATCCCCTCCTGTGACTGTGGTGTTGGGCATTTCAGCAGGCTCCTGTCCCTGCACATCTGGCTCTCCTCAACCTGTGATGGACATAGTGTCTCCCACATTGACAATTTCAACCTCTTCCGGCAACGCAGACAGTTCTTTAGAGGCGATGGCATATATCCTAACTGGTTGGGAGCAAAACTACTTTCAGCAAACATTTCATTCTCAGTCACCCTCCCAGGTGCTCCGCGAACAGGAAGCCAGGTCACTCCCACTATGACCACTCGCTCTGACCAGTCCCACTGCTGTTGACGTCCCCGGGGTCCTAACACCAGCCTAAATGGTTCCGCGTGCTTTCTTGCCGTTGTTCATGAGGAGCCAGGACCCTGTAACAACCCTGCAAATTATCCCACTACAGCTCAACTATTCACACCATTCCCATTATTCATAAATCTGGCCATTTAGCTAGGCATAGAAGTCAACCTAAGTGTGTCTCCTTCAAAAATCTAATTTTTCCTCCCGTGTCTTTTGTTGCCACTCGTCCGCCCTCTGCTACCTCTAATGAGCGTGTTACAGTTGAATCTTCTCATGACTTCATATTACACCACGGGCTCGGACTGTTACATCTGAACATCAGAAGCCTGCTCCCAAAAAGGCCATTCTCAGAGGGAAGTTGCCACTGAGCTTAGAGTGTCACAGAGTGTCATCAGCAGGTTGCAACAGAGACACAGAGAGACTGGAAGAGTCACAGAAAGGCATAGAAGTGGACGTCCTTTGGCCACATCCCATGCTGATGACCACTTCATTGTGAACAGTGCCCTGTGGAACCGGATGGTGAATGCCACTCAACTCCAGGCACGTTTAAGGGAGGTGAGAGGCACCGAGTGTCACGTCAGACCATTCAAAACCGCTTACATCAGCATGGTCTGCGTGCTAGACGACCTGCAAGGGTACCTGACCACACCACCAGGCACAGGCGTCATCGTCTTGCATGGGCCAGGGAGCATTTGCGCTGGACGAGGAACCAGTGGGCCTCAGTGCTGTTCTCTGATGAAAGGCGATTCACATTGAGCAGAAATGATGGCCGCCAACGCTGTTGGAGACGTCAAGGAGAACGCTATGCATCAGCCACTGTTGTCACCAGACGAGCCTTTGGAGGTGGTGGTGTTACAGTCTAGGCAGGTGTGTCTAGTCAATACAGAACTGCCCTACACCTTGTGAATGGTACTGTGACAAGCCGATACTACCTGAATAACATCATTAATCCAGTCATTATGCCTCTGCATGAGAAACACAGGCCTGATTTCATGTTCATGGACAACAGTGCCCCAGCTCATCGAGGTCGCATCATCAGGGAACGGCTGCTGGAGGTCGGGGTACCTTAAATGGAGTGGCCTGCACTTTCTCCAGACCTGAATCCCATAGAAAACCTATGGGATCAGCTAAGTCGTCAAGTAGAGGGTCGTAACCCCGCACCCCAGAACCTCAATGACCTGAGGGCAGCCCTTCAAGAAGAGTGGAATGCCACGCCTCAGCAGACAATAAGTCGACTTGTGAACAGCATGAGACGTCGTTGTCAAGCTGTAATTGATGCTCAAGGACACGTTATTGAGACATTGACATTTTTTGTTGTGGTATACCCACCACTGTTGTTAGCTTTTGTTTCAATAAATTGTTTGAGATGAAGAAATTACCATTGCATGCTTCTACTTAAATGCCCTACTTTCATGATATATATGTAATATTACTGTAGCATGAACTTTTTACATTTTCCATAAATTTCACCCGAAAGTCGAAAATCCCTAACTTTTTGTGAGTAGTGTATATAAAGATATCCATGTCTTACTACATGAAACCTCCCCATACATCCTCGTCCTGACTTCATCTAAGATCCAAAATAATGACATTTCTATAAATGGATACGTTTTCAGATGTGACAGAAGAAGAAAGGGAGGCAGAGTTCTCACCTATGTAAAAGACTGCCTCACTGTCCATGAAATCACCTTGTGCTCCGAGCCCAAGAAATATGAATATATTGTGTTGGACCTTTGTCTTGGTAGGGACATGCATGTGACCATTGTTTGTATGTATCGCCCCCCCCTCAGCACATTTTGATGCTTTGGAGGACATCACAAAGCTGTGGTCACTGTATGCCTCCTCTGAATTAATAATAATGGGGGATCTTAACCTGGATTGGCTCTCTGACAGCTCTAACAAATTAAAAGAACAGTGCCTAGAACTTAATCTTTCCAGCTCATAGACAAACCCACCAGACCAAATTTTAAAATCGTCTTAAATGCACATTATTTGATATCATACTTACTAGCAGACCACACAAATACCCTGCCTCTGAAGTTTTTGCCCTCGGCATTAGCGATCACTGTCCCATTGCCTGTGTCAGAGACACTAAAATCCTTAAATATATAAGGTATATATAATGTAAATCTCAAATTATCACCAAAAGAAATTATAAGCACTTTAATCTCCAGGATTTTCTAAGTGATTTGACAATCTCTGACATTAATACATTTTTTCTATAACTGATCCTGCCATGGCGCTGGAAAACTTTTCAAAATCTTTTAATGTTATTGCTGACAGACATGCCCCTTATAAAAAACACAGTATTAAAAACAGTTACAGTCCTTGTTTCTCCCCACAACTCTCCAATGCCATCCACAACAGAGACAAAGCCTGGTCCANAAATATAATAAAAAATGCTTCTAAAAGACATTGCCTACCCAAGCTTTAATCTTCAGGATTTTTTAAATGATTTGACAATCTCTGACATTAATAATAATTTCACTATTACTAATCTTGCTGTGGCACTGGAAAACTTTTCAAAATCTTTTAATGTTATTGCTGACAGACCTTATAAAAAACACAGAATTAAAAACAAGGCTAGTATGTTTTTTGTTTTACCAGAAACAGCCGGTAAAGCGCCGTCTTCAAAGCAACCAGACTCCATTAACAAAAACAATAATTTTACTTCGCAGAACACGGGAGTTGCTGGTCTACCGCTGCCTTGTTACACATCACAACACACGTTAGTTCGGATCTGAACTAACCCTTTAAAACAGGGCAGAAATACACAAACAAACTAACCGATCGAGGCAGGGGTAGACCATCAGC
>NTHP01000884.1:126672-137039 GCA_003416845.1 Oplegnathus fasciatus | reverse complement strand
GGATTTTCTGTGGGAAACAATTGTGTGTGTGTGTGAGAGAGAGAGAGAGACAGAGAGAGAGAGAAAGAGACGACTTGAACATAGTTACATGATATCATGATATCTGGCATCAGACTCTCATCTGTAAGCTCTCCAAACACCTGTGTTTAAGGCGTGGAGTGAAGATTAACGAGGGGTTTAAACTTAGACATACAGAGAAATTAATCTGTGTGTGTGTGTCTGCATTTATGCATGTGTATGCAGGCATGTGTTTGAAAGATGTAGCGTTATGTGTATTTAAAAGCTCTTGACACTATTTTTATCATTCAGTGCTTATTTAAACATACATTTCAGTGTTGCCTATGCGACTATCTACAGCATTTCAGTTTACACTCACCTGCTGCCTCAGGGAAAGCCAACAACCATGTTTTTAGGCGAGTGTGTGTGTGTGTGCTCTCACCCCATCTGGCCGTGTGCATGTGCGGTGCGAGAGGAGCAGAGGTGACGGTGAGTTTGGAGCGGCAGAGAAATGATCCGCAAGGTTTATTATCTTTAATTAGCATCCGGGGGAAAGAGATAGATAAGGACCACCATTTCGCTGATGGATCTGCTCTGCGTTTTTTCCCAAACCAAGAAGAAACTGTGCAATGAAAAAGCAGGAAAAACAGACTGAGGTATCATCAGTCCTGGAAAAGCCCAGATGCCTCTACTTATACCTTTCTTTGTACCTTAACATGGATGGCTATATGTGTCTCCAATGTAATATGGTCTGTCTCAGTGCCCAACTACCAAATGTACACATGTTGTAATTGGTCAAACATACCTGAACATTTGTACGAAAATCAAATGTTTTAAAGGCAGTTTTAGTGCCTCATAGCACAGAGAAACTCATTTGGGCATCCTCACAAGGTTGGTGATGTTTTGACTACTTGGACACTAAGTTAACACAATTAAACCAAGGGAATGTATGTGCACCACCCATTGTCTCACGACTGATGGCAAACCATGCCACATCTGTTTTGTAGACTGCGGGAGACCAGGGTTATATAAAGTTGGATTGTGCAATGCAGCTAATGCGATGGCTTCTTCAATTGTGGACTCTCTGGTTCTCTTCGTTTCCCTCTAAAGTCAGCACAGACAGTTTGAAATTGGTCGACGGTGCGTATTGGCATGCCAAAGTTCACCGAAAATGAACTCTACATGAAAGCTTCACATGGTTCCTCTTTGCCTCCGCAAGTGAATCCTCTGAAAACACGGATTTCATTTAAATAAACAGATTTTGGTATGAAATGTCAATGTTATGAATACTGATGTGACTAGACCCTTACAATAACATTTACAGATTTTAAAAGGTTTTGGTAATGCAAGACAATTTTTTCTTTATTAAAAAAGTGTTGAGCGTTTACATTTAGCTAATTTTGAAGAAGAAATACATTTAATCAAAAATCAAATGTCTCACATCATGATGTCAGTGATGATGACAAGGATTTTTAGTTATTTAGTTATTAACAAAATAGAAAAGATGAAGCTGAGCTTTAAAGCCAACAAAACACACACACACACACACACACACACACACACTTCTCACCTCTTAAGATGCACATTGCTGCTGTCAAATAAATAAGCCAAAAAGTAAATACACATCAAACAGCTGGTCAACAGCTGATACACCATAGTGACAGAGATCTTTTGCATAACTGTGTCTGCGTCCAAGTGAGTGAGAGGATGAGCAAGAAAAAAAGATCCATATACACATGCATGTGTATAAAATATGTGCGTGCTTGTGTGTATGTGTTTCAGAAGCACACTTCTTTGGAATATGGCAAGTTGAACCACAATACGTAGGTGCGGAGCAGGGAGAGTAAAATTGAAGTCTGGTACAAATTTGGCTGTGTGTGTAGTATGTGTGTGGTCATCAAGGCTATGTAAATAGAGGTGATTATACTTGAGATTAATTGATGGCATAGTTTCTATCACACCTCTTTGTAACCATAAACAACTCAACAACCTTCTCAGAAAACAAGAAGAAAGGCAGCAGGAGACAAAGAGAGAGATATACACAAAAACGCAAAGAAAAAAGGAAAGTGGAAAAAGGGGAAGGTTTGGCGAAAACCATAACTCCTACTGTTGGATTTCCTGACCAACCTCTTGCAGATATTCCAGTAACACTTTATAATACCGTGTTATTTCCCACAAATTCTTCAAGCTACTGAGCTATTACTCAGTACAGTGTTAGTGTGTGCATAATGAATCGTTTACATTTAGCGCCATCAGGAATCATTACGTGATATATGGTTAAAAATTATATTTTTGTGAAGACATTCCCATAACCTGATTCATCAATTACTACTTCAAGTAGTGGTTTTCCTGTTTCTCAGAATTTCTATTACAAATCACTAGTGTTAGTTTGACACTACATATTTTGTGGATTTCTTAATACTGAAACAAGTGTCTATAAATCGCCCCTTCACAGTCACAATAATTTACGTTCATGAAAGTGGTTTTATTTTACCTGCCAATATCTAATGTTCAAATTAACTATTTTACATGTACAGTAGATGAGAGAGCATACATCATTCCAGCTGAGAATTAGTGATAGACATAACATTTATGTAAAATGCAACATGTCTTCAACATGGCTTCATTGCATTCTAGTATACCATATGTACTGTATCTAGCATACCTAAATACAATATAGAAAAAAGTAGCTTTGGGCAATCAGCCTTTTCCTATCCTACCTGGAGCACTATACCCACAGAAATAAGGAACATCACTTTTCTCAACTCTTTCTCCAGATCTATAAAACAGTGGTTACTGGCCAATCAAATATGCTGTCATAATCTGGAGTAGTGGTTATGTCATTGTTTTACTATTTGTCTGTGCTTTTGTATGTTTTCTTTTAATGTTTTTTATATGCCATCAACATGCCAGGGACTGCAGATGAAACTTAGCCTGTATGGCTAAATCTGGCAAATTTACATGATAAACCTAAGTGCTCGGGTTAATTAATGTGCATTGTCCCTTTTTAAATACAATAAACACTCAAACAACACTCAGGAGCAAGAATAATACCAAAAATAGTAGTGAGACATGGAATTATTACTGTATCCTAACATTATTTTTTCTGAATAGATGTAATGAGAGGCAGCTAGCTAAGAGTTTAAAATGTCAGTTAATCTGGCAACAATATAGTACAGATATTTGTGTGGTGAGTTTTCTCATGACCGCCTGCAGAGTGGTGTCATTAGAGAAATATGCAAGAACATGCACTTGCACTCTGTATTTAACATGATAGTCCAATAATTGAATGCTACAGCTAACATTCAACAGAGAGGTCAGCAGACATCTGTTTGTGATTACACCGTAAAGGTGAGGTGCTGTTGTGTCTGTGCTCTGCTACTAAGTGGACCTGTCTGTTAGCTGCATCGGAGCTTGGGTTACACTCACAAACAAATACATGCACACACTAATGAGCTAATATACACACACACACACTTGTCTGCTTCCTGCCTTGGGACTTGGGGTTCAGAGGATCTTAAGGGTCTCTCGAGATTTGATGTTAGAAGTTTGCGTGCACGTGTGTGTGTGTGTGTGTGTGTGTGTGTGTGTGTGTGTGTGTGTGTCAGGGCCACTTTTATCACAACTCACATCTCACCTCTTAGTCATCTCCTGTTAGCCTCCGGTAGCATTATGTCTGTGTCTCATGGGAGAACTGATACGCACATTCATGCAAACACAGATTAGGCTGAAATGAGATGTGAGAAGGTGCTGCTAAGGTCAGCTTCCTTACACATACGTACACACACACACACCATCAGTTGAGTGATATGCCAAATCACAAATCCTAAACAGTCAGGCATGTCCGCTCCATTTCATAATTTCACATTCCTTTCTTTGTCTTTCTTTTAATTTTTCTCCTCTCCAGTCCCACACTTCTGCCATAAATACAACCGATGGCTTTTCATGTTTATATTACAAGAGTGTAGGAGATTTGTTGTTGTATATTCTATGCCTGGCTTTCCGCGTGTGTGCAGTATGTTAGTGCATGAGGGTGTGTGTAAGAGATTGCACACATAAGTCAAATGTGCAATGTTTGTACAAGTTCCCTCCCTGTACATCAGGCCCACTCCTAGAGGTGGGGGGGGAATATGATGTGGGTGTATCAGTGGAGTAGCCCAGGGGGAGCCTCCATCCTGGGCCTGGCGGGGGCGATGGCTCCCTGTGGGACCTGGAGGGAGATTGTAGGCTGGAGGGAAGCAGCCAGGGAGGAGGGGGGTATGCGTAATGTCTTCGCCCAGGAAGGCAGAGGTTTTCCTGCATTTGGGACAGTCAACACGTCCCTGGCTATCAGCAGTTCTGGATGGTTTATCCAGAGATATCGGCAGGTTATGCGGGTGTATCTTACTCGAGCCTGGAGTTTGTTCATGTAGACAAGAGCAGGCTAATACTCCCCTCCACGGAGACACGTGCAAAGAAATACATAAATGCAAAAACACACCACTCACAGTGGAGCTTGGGTGTGTTTCACCAGTCTGATTGTGTGGTGTCTTCAAGGACTGCTCCTATCTCTCTTCCTGGGCTCTGATAATACTCTCCCTGTGCACCGTGAGCCACAGTAATTACCAGTGAAAGTTATAGATAATCAGTGTATGTGTGTGTGTGTGTGTGTTTGTGTGTGTGTGTGTGTGTGTGTGTCTGTGTCAATGGGCTGTTTGTGAGTGTGCAACTATGAGCTAACCAGGCCGCTGAGACAGAGGAGATATGATGTGGTGAGATCATTTCATCTGCAAGAGGGAAAAAAATTAAGTTGAGTTCATTTTTCAAAATAGAATAAAGATGCTGTACTTCAAACATTTGCGAGGAGTAAAAATGTTGAAAATAAATATAATACAGACGACTCAACAAACAGATTTTTGTCCCCCTTGGTAGCTACTCAGGAATTTGTGCACCTTATTTGACGTGTTACAAAAATTTCCCACATATATAAACAGACACACACACACACACACACACACACACACACACCTGTCACCCCCCCTGAGTAATGAGGAGGAAGAAGATCAAAGCACATAACCTGATCCAGCCAATAAGAGCACAGCACTGTTTATCATCCCTCTCCATCATCGCCCTCCATGTTAACAACAGCCTGACTAATCAGGTGTGAATAATATCAGCGACGGTCCTGGATTACACCGCTAATTAAGTGTGTGAAATGATAATCCTGACATTATATCTCCCATCATTTACAGAGATCAGTCGGGGATCAGATCGGTACGTTGATATGAAATGATTTTGTCTTGGATAAACTGTACTTTGGTTATTTTCTATTCAAACACTTGAACCTCGATGATCTGTGCATTCCTCCTTTCAATCTTAAATCTTAATTGAAATCTAAAAGTAGTGTTGAATCACTGGAAGTTGTGTTGAAAAGCTCTAAATTTAAAATTTAGTAAACACTGTGAACATTACACCACAAATCTTGAGTATGAGGCAGCTATTCAAATCTCAGTTTTAAACTTTCAGATTCTAGTTTTCATTTTTGAAACCACAGTTAAAACACTCATTTTCAACATTTCAGATACTGAAATGAGATGTGAATTCATTCCTTGTTAGATTTTCATCCTTTTGTCCTTTTATTTGTACTTTTTGCTTTCATTGTGAAAAAATTGTGAAACCTGTGTAGATAAAGGTGAAAAATTAATGTATTTAACATTATTAATGGCAGGTTTTACTCATCATTGTGTGGCACTTAAGAGCCAAACAACCACACATCTCACATCTGTAACCCGGCCTGTAGACTTAAAGCTGAATACCACTTTGAAATCCAGGTATTAGTGTTTAAACAGGACTGAGTGTGTGGTTGCGTCTTGGCTGAAAAGCTTGTTTTTGCTCAACTGTTTTGACTCTATTTGTTTTGGCTAGACGGAATTGACCAGACATCCAACAACACAGAGCGGATCAGCAGCGGGGACAGTGGAGGAGGAGGGGAGGGATTGGTGGGGGGGAGCAAAACTGGGTGAAGGAGAGCAAGATGGGGGACACTAAGCGGCTGCTGTGAAGGATTTAGTAGGGTGCTGGGAGTTCTGATCTGTTGGAAGATCAAACCACACGCACACAAACACACACACACATCCAAATAGTACCACTGTGTGAGACAGAAAACTGAGTGTGTCCCTCTCCCTCTCTGTTTATAAACTGCAGCCTCAATCTCAGTGACAGAGACCAGACCTTTGACTCTGAAACCCAGCACTGTCCTACGCTGCCCTACTGCCCAGTGCTGCAAAGTGAAGCCACACACACACACACACACACACACACACACACACACACACACACACANACTGTAGCAGAAGACATGCTCGCACACAAACACACTCCAACTGCAGCTGCATCACGTCTCACTTACTTCCGACAGGCCACTTTGGGCACTTAGCCAATTCAAGTTCAAGCCAATACAACTTAAGTAATGGTGTGTGGTTGTGTGTGTGTGTGTATTATGAGCAGAGCCAACAATACAGCAGTGCCTGTTGGACATGTCAGCCACAAACTCAGTCCAAAATGCTCTTCGTTGGTTTCTCTGCTGTCTGTACCTTGGTACTTGTCTGTTTCTCTCTCCTGTCCTTTCCCAAGGCTGATTTATTATTGACCTCCATCTGTATGTCTCTGACATGTCTTCTTTTCTTCTTTTCTCTATTACAGCATGGTTTTAAAGAATCGCTCTTTAAATAGAGGAACAGCACACTAACGGTGTGTTCAGACAGAGAGCAAATGCGTAAATGTGACCGCTGTACTGTGTTTATTTGCCCCACACAGTCAGTGTGCCGACTGTACGGGCATTAGCTGTAAACTTGCTAGTAACAGACGCACTAACCAGGTGTGTGGTAGTGTGCCTGTGTGTTTGTGTTCAGCTCAGTCTACTTGCATCTTTCCATTGACTTTGCAATCGCGCTGTCTCTAAAATTCGCTTTGCATTCTTGTCTGAACACAGTAAGACCACTGTATGTCCAAACTGAGCTGGCTGAGTATGAAAGTGCATCTTTTTCTCTCGGATTTGGCCTTCCATCCACACAGGTTTTCTATACCATAAAACCGACCTTTTGGAAACCAGCTGTAAGGGGGGATAAATCTGAAAATGCTGGCCTTGTGGTCGAGTGGAACACTGGGCTTTTGGAAGACAATGACCAGATCAGGGACTGTGTAGCAGTTCAGGAAATGACTTAAGGGGTCAGTATGCTTTAAACGAAGTGTCAAAAAGCGTCTCAAACCCTTCCCAAAACAGACAAACACGCCCACTTCATGCAGAAATCGCCACCATGAATGCCTTTTGAAGTCAATATACGTGATCACACAATGGAGAGGCTGTCTTTAACGTGATCATAGAATTGTGATTTCATCAGCGTCTCAGCACGGCATTGCAGGAGCTGACTTACCAGATTTGGCTGAGATGCAGTTTTGTTTTTAGCAGAGGAGGGTGAAAATATCCACCACTATCCTCCTTTATTCAGGCTAATACAAGGTCTTGACAACATCCCAGGTTTGTTCTAGTCAAAACTGCCTTGTTGCTCCAGGTGAGGAGAGGAACATTTAAGCAGCCCTGCAGGGGCACTTTACATTCTCCAGTATATCACACGATTTCTTCACATACGTTCCACAACATCCATATACATCCGTCACACACATTGTGAAAGACAATACATTAACCACAGATGCACACACTTACGCATATAAGTGTGCGTGTGTGCGCACATTCCAGAGACCAATACACTCCAACTCCCTCACACTGTAAGGACAAGACTTCCAGGTCATTAACCTACACTGTGACAGAATATCAGTCTTATTCTGGAGAATCACTGTTTGTCTCCCCCCGGATGTTCCTGTCACTGAATATCAAAGGATTGTAGTCTTTTTGAAATATAATATGATATTTCCACTCCCATAAACATCTTCATAATTCTCTCTTATTGCCTAGTTTGTCCGCCACATCCTTTTGCCCCGGCTTTCTCCGCTCCCTGCTGTATCTCTGCACTTTCTGCAACCTCTCTTTTACTTATTTTACTTTGATTTTCCTTCTTTTTTTAGAGGTACTTGAACTGAGGCGAAAAGCAATTTGTGCATACGTGTGTGTGTGTGTGTGTGAGTGTGTTTGTGTGTGTTGGGGGAGTATGGCTGTGATAAGGGACAGGGAACTGGAGTGCTTAGACATAGATGGATGATGTTTTTCTCACCCTAAGCCTCTCTCCAAGATTACAGTTTCTCATTCTGTTCTTCACAGCCACCAAGCAACTGGTTCCTTTCTTTTTTCATTTTTTTGTTTTTATTTTATTTTTTTATACATACTATGTCACAGAAAAATACAAGTGGAATGTTTTTCCAGTAAATAAAACAATATTTTGCTTAGATTGTGCACATAATGTATTGTCCCCACGTTTCTTTGCCTTCTTCAGTTAACACTCAATACGGTTGGAAAAATTGGGTGAGGATAGAAGATGAGAAAAGCAGTTTTTAAAGTGAAGTCTGGCTGTGAGAACATGTGATCAGTTCACTTAAAAAAATAACATTTGATAGAGGACAAAGTTAAATCTTCCAAGTTAAATATTGGGAATTAGAGAGTACTGTTGAACTTAATGTCACAGTGAAGATATAGTAGCTTTAACTATCAATGACAGCTTTCGTTGTTTTCAGTCAAAAGAACTTTTTCTCCCACAATTCCATCTTTTTAGTCAAGTGTAGAGACTCTTTTTACATTTGAAAGCCGAATTGAAATTTAAAATCTCACTCTTTTGTGTGAGGAAATATAAACTATAATGACACTGCAGCTATTGCGCATAGTTCTCAAAAAAGGATAAAACTGTTTTTGGACATATTTGTGGAAACAGTATCTAAGCTTCAGGCCTCTGAGTGGGCGTTTCCCATGGTAACAGTTGACTGGCAACTGAGAGCCAAGTTCCGAGGAGACAAACTGTCAAGGTCCACAAACAAGAAATGTTTTTGTCCTTTTAAAACAAGCCCACGTGGCCTTAGTTATGTTAGCGATTTAAGCTGCCTGTCCCTTTACAATATTCCACATTTGGGAGGACTAACTTTCACTCGTTAGCCTAGCTTGCTTGCCAGTAGCACTGATTCCCACAAGCCCTTACTTTTCTATAAATAAATAAGTATTTAATTTCCTTTTTGGTAATTACAATTTTGATTGAATTAGTAGGCTACGTGAGTCAAAAGGATACCAACTACTTAAGAAAATTGACTTTGATTTGGAGCAAGCACACCCTAAACCAATCACGAGTGTCTTAGTCATTACAGATATTATATTAGAATAGAAAGTGTTCTCCTACAGGACATTCCCATAAGAATTTCCCATGGCAGATCCACTGTTTCTCAGCACATGCAGTTGTTTTAAACATTTAACAAAGGTGTTTGTGTGTGTGACAGGGAGAGAAATGATAATGACCCGAGGCATCAGGTGTCCCCCTCGGTGGCCCTGCGAGCAACATCTGGAACCCGTCCCTTCATGGTGACATCACACAACTAGCCTAACCTTTGACCCCCAAACCGGCTAATTAGCAGCATGTCCCTCCATAACTGCCAGGGTCCCCTCTTTTTTCTCTCTCCATCTTTCTCACGTCTCCACCTGTTGCCTCATGTCACTGTGTGTGTGACCGAGGCTCTGAGGGGGGAAAACGGTCACTGAGAAGGTTCCTTGAATGCTTGCGGTACATTGTTTTACCATTCACATGAAGGGCTGTTAGCCTTTGCAAGTACAAATGATAGTTATGATGGTATTACATCAGGGTCTGTTTTATTGACGCACAGGGGAGAGAAAAAGGGCTGTGCTCCGTTTCATGAGCTATTTTAGTTCATCTCCCTCTCCCTGACTGTCTCTGCTACTCTCTGGTGGATCCATGTATCTCAGAGGTGATCATCAATCTACCAGACTCTATTATTACTTTTCCACAAAGTGCTTTGATTTCCAGCCCACCCAGGAGATTAAGCCCCCTCCTTCTTCTCTTTCCTCTCCCTCCGTCCCCTCACCTATCTACTCCTTTCTCCTTTCTCTTTCTGTCTATTCCGTGTAGCGCCATCTCTCTCTTTCCCTTGCAGTGTCAGTCCTGTGAACTTCTTTCCAAAATGTCTTCTTTGCTTTCAAATTTGTTATATCAATTCTTTTAAAGATGTCACTTATTTCCAACTGGATCCAAAATGCAGCTCCACGAGAACTGTGTATCTGTGTTGTGTCAATTCTAGCGGATAAAACATAGTGGTGCTGCCTGTTTAGTGCACTGTGACACCGGAAGCAAAGGGGTTAAAGGTCAGCTCTCAAGAGACACACCTCTCATCCTTGTCATCCTTGCACACGCTTCAGCTGTGCAGGCAAAGGCGTTGAGCACACA
>NTHP01000884.1:90330-119701 GCA_003416845.1 Oplegnathus fasciatus | reverse complement strand
GCTGTATAATAACTGCATTTGACAGGTACTCAAAAGCTGCATCATACCTGCTTTGCAGATTATACATTATGGATTTCCCATTATGAAATAGTTTCACTCCCATGCTGCCCTTGTTCGTATGACCACATATTGTAAACCTAAAAGTGTACTGTCCTTTCACGGGTGCTGTGAAGAAGCCAGTGGTTGGACCGTTGGCGTTACCAACATTGGTGAAGATCTTACTGAACCTCAGGACCGTTTGAGTATTGTAAGGCCCTATACCTCCTGAGTTTGTCAAATGCCACCTTTGCACCTGCTTTGATTAGACTATCTACTCGGCCGCTAGTGGTCATCCTGTCTATTAAAGATGTAAGCTCAACCTCTTGAGCTGAGTTCTGAGCCTGCAGGTCATCCATCTTGCGTGTTAGGAGTTGCAGCTCGCTGTCACTGACTGCCTCTCTGGCCTCAATGGACAAAAGTTCAGCTGCCTGGTTTTCAAGATCAACCCTCAGCTCTTCCGCTTGCTTCTCACTGGCACCAAGCCAGTGTGGTCTCTCTTCAGCTCCTCCAGGCTGGTTTTAGTGAGGAGGAGATCCTGCCTGCATCTCTCTCTCCCTCAGCCTGCCTTCCATGTTCGTCAGCTCCACTTTCTGCTCCACCGACATGTCTCTCAGCATCCTCACCTCCGTCCGAATGTCAGAGTTGGTGCTGGTCTGGTCATTGGACTGATCAGCTGTGGGATCAGGGTCCAGTGGCTGCTTTTTGTTAAGCAGGAAATCATGGGGTTTGGTCTCCCCTCCTTCACTTGCTTGCACCTCAAGAGCCCATGAAACCAACAGGCAGAGCAGCAAAGGTATGGGGCTTGGTTACTTTCTTTTTATAAGAAAAATATGTAGCTGACATCATGAAAGCTGCGGCCTGTGTTTTTGATCAACAGTTTGGCCAGCTCTCTGATTAAAAAAAGTAAAAGGTGGCACAAAGACAAGTCGACATATGTGCTAGCAATAGCAGGCTGGTCTACACAGTCATGTGAGAAATCCCAAATGGTGCTTCACTGAGGAGGGCAGGTGTTGTGGTGGGGTTGTTTGGGGTCAGCTTGTTCCTCTGTCCTTATACTGGTGGTGTGGCTGTAATAAAGGCCCCATGTTTTGCCACGTTTTGCTATATATATGAGGATTTAGAACACTTTTTTACATTTTAAAAATGTTTGTTAATTCTTTATATTGTTAATTGAAGATATGATTTTATTTTGAATTAATAAGTAAGTGGTAGTAGCATCTTTCAGAGTTCTGCTGCCTGTTTTGAGGGCTGCAAAGCATCAAATAGGAAACAAAATCTTGTGTGCAAAAGAGAGAATAAAGATAAGCTGAGTCCACTGGGCTTCCATATACCTACAAGTGTCAGTTGAGTAAAAATATACTATTAGGCATATTTTTGTTGTGTAATTTTCTATGTGTGAGAGAAGAGAAAAATTGTGCCACCTCCCTGTTCTCAAGCCTCATCTGCCTATTGATGTTCCAAATTACTGATATTACTGCCAGAAAGTATAAGAGGACACAGCAAAATAGTTTGCCTGTCTGTTATTGTGTTCATATCACCAACTTAATATGCTGCATAGTCATTGGTTAAGAATGCACTCTCACCTGTATACTTCTATTTATATGGATAGCCTTGGCCTCTGTATTTGGGTGGGATTCATAGTGTTTATGCATATGTGTGAAAAATGCATGATTTAGATTTTCCATTTCTTCTATTTGCATATTTTGTAGCTGGAAATGTTTAAATTCTACGAGCAACATTTGGCATTGTTGTTGTTTGTTCGCCAGTTTGTACTGTTTAAATTAGAGACTCTGCCAAATTACCTGTCAAAAACACATGCTGCTGCTCTCATGACAAAGGTCAGCTTCACACTTTGCTTTGTAGAAGGAAGGTAACCAAGCTCCAAATGTCTCTATTTTATGTATGTCAAGAAGAACACCATTATTATTTCAAATAACAGTAATATAAGTCTTTATTATAATTGATAACTTGCTGTGTGACACACATCATTTGTAGGTGTTAGGCAGTGGTTGGAGGGATGTAATGGATGTTATTTGACACAAACTGACATCATTACCAGCTTCTCCTCAGTCTCACTCATAGTGTTTTTGGCAATTATTTAAACGCACAATGGATATGTAGTTTTACATAAATACACTTACTATTGACTAATGTGCCAAAAGAAGAAAAGGTGTTTAAAAATACTGTTCAGGTACCTGCTAACAGTTTCTCTTTAAACCAGTAGATGGCAGCAGAGGATCCCCTATGATGAAAAGTTGTGAATGTCAAGAAAAGCAATCATGGCAAAGAAATAAGGGGTAAGGGAGAAGAGAAGACGCATTGCATGGATCTTTGCGGATTTAGGGATATTGTGAGATGATGACAGGGTGCAGCAACTAAATGGAGCAAGTGGACAAGCTGGAGGCAAATCAGGGGGGAGGAGCCAGGAAGCGTCTAACACTCAAATTGTGTAAATGTTTTGGTAAAAGAGTGCTGACTGCTGTGACTGGCTTGGTGCTTTTTGAACATTATAGTGATATAGTGAGCGCTGGACACCAGTGTGTCGCTCTAAATTATGTAAAGCCACACGCTCATCATGCATTTAAAAAATTGCCAGATATACTAACTTGACTGAGGTTCGGGAACAGCTGGTGGTGGTGTCAGTTTGTATCAGATGGCATGGCAGCCTGGCACAGCAGCCACCAGAGCAGAGGAGATGCCAAAGATAGCTGGGGCCTGCCTAGATCACCTACCCATGTTTATTGGCATGCTTGCACTCATGTGTATGTGTGTGTGTGTGATTGTTGGCATCAGTTTGTGATTATTAAAAGGAGCACAGCAGGTGTCTGCCATGAGACTTCTGGCCTTTATGTCATTGCTGGAGCCATCTATGCAGTAAACTATCTGTCTTTATTGCCCACATTCTTGTTGTCGCAGAAAAAAGGCCTTTTGCCCCAAAACTTGACTGAAAGGGTCAGTTCAGATAAATCACAAAAAAACAATGTTACTTACCCATCAGTATATCTAGCCATACAGGTAGTTTTGGTTTTATTTGCAAATGATTTGAGATATCTTTCTTTGAGATTTCTGCCCTCACTCCAGGATGAATGAATATACTTGTGTTTGTGTTGCTCAAAGCATTACAAAATGACATTTGAAAAATTCAAAAGCAACATGTCTTTTCAAAAACAATATCCCAGTTACTCAGGATAATCCGCAAACCTCACTATGAACATTTTTCACTGGAAGTATCTTCTACTGGAGAGATAGTCCCCATGAAAACAGCTGTTCCCATAGGAAGAACTCTTTTCACCTGATCCTCCCTCTCACAAGATTAGGTGTGAAAGAAAAGATCTATACAGAAACACATCATGGTATGTTTGTATTAACACCTTGAAATTTTATCTGTTTGACTTAATATGTAGAAGCTGTGTTTTCTCTGTTTTCTGCAGATATTATAACTGTTCTGCTGTCTGTCAATTTGATCTTTTGCCTGTTTATGGTCTATCACTGAAGTGGCTAACAAAAGCGCCTAAGAGTGTGTATAGACAGAGGACACAAATTAATTTGTTAAAATAATAATAATGCCATCAATGCTAGGGGGAAGAGGCATTGAAATGCCATGAGGTATATAAGAATATTCTGACATGTTGGGACATAATAGTGACATCCTGAAGTCTCTGCTGGTTGCCTGGCAACCTTGCAGCGACAACAAGTCTCCAAGACAAGAAATAGTCCAGCACACAACTCAGGTAAAAGGGTTCAAGGGTTAATTTAATTGTCATTTTACAACACAAGGTTGTATAAACAAAATTTAAAACCACAACTTGTCCTTTCTGCACTTCAGTTTTTGTATGGATTTTAAAAAACAAGATATAACATGTCATATGTACAAGCCAGGCTAGCTGTTTCTTGTCTTCATGCTAACTCGACTCCAGCTTCATTTTGAACAAGTAGATATTAGAGTTGTGTCAGTATTCTCATCTAACTCTTGGCAAGAAAACAAATACTCATATTTCCCAAAATGTTGAACTACTCCTTTAATTATGCAATCTTGCCACATATGCTTAACACTAGTCGATGAAACGATTCAGATTTGTATTTTATTTTGCCATTTTTTGTAGAAAGTCACTTAAAAGCTTTGCAACTTTTGTTTTTTTAAAACATAACTAAAAGTAAAAGTGATACCTCAGCCTGTCACTCATCACAGTCAGATCAAAGCTCCAAAAACACGACTGTGCCGGCCCACACACACACACACACACACATACATAGCTGTCAGGTAGACAGGTAGAACAGATGAATATCCATCCTGCTTGGGTGCTTTTAACTATTCTCTTCCTCCTGAGCTATTATAAAGCACATAAGTGAAAAACAATAAATTTCACTGTGAAACCCAAACATAAGCTCAAAGAGGTGTTTGTGTCTCAAGCCTTCAAGTACTTGCTTGCGCACACAGATTTATGTAGCCTGAAGTACTTCACATTCAGCAGACTGTGAAGGAATTTGACCTAAACATGGTAGTTGTCAGCCCATGCCTTAGTGTTTACATTACAATAATTAAAATCACTAATATATATGGACTAACATGCACCACTAATTGCACTAATTTTACAAGGTAGGAGACAGGAAAACAACTGAAACAACATTTGCATCTGTGGTTCTCAGCCTAAATTAAGTATTTATTTGATATGTGGAAGACTGAGGATAGACGGTCGACTTTACTGCGACATGATTGGTTGTTAGGCCTGCATAGAGAAGCACAGTCATTTTCCTCAAAGCCTTGAACTGCTAAGCTTATAAAATACAGTATTATAATTGGATGGTTTAGGCGCTTAGGGAGTGTTGATAGTCAAATGCAATTTGGGATCAAAGAGCAAGCAAAGGGTAAAGGAGGTCACTCTTACACACACACATCTACACACACAAACACACGCACGTATCCATGCTGTAAGAGCAGTGTTAGTAGAAGGAAGGGGCGCCTGACTAAATGATGTTTTCCCAGGTGGGCACAATTACCTGTGTGTGGAGTGTGTGTGTGTGTGTTTCTGTGGGTGCGTGCACACAAGCCTCTGTCAGAGTGTGTGTGTCTGTGTGTGCATAAGAATTATCCGCATGTTGTTTTTAGAGGATTCAGGTCTATTACAATTAGGAAGACATGAATCAAAGTCAGACTCCCACAGCTCTCCACAGATCACTCGCAGGTAGAGAACCGTCAGCTGAGCAGCGAAGAGTCAGACGGTGTCCTGATGCTTTTCTTATTATTACCACTTAGAATAATACCGTGCAGACAACTATGATACCTAAGCAGTGTCCCGGGTTTATTTAACAAGTGGCTATTCATTCCCAGTCAGAGCAGAGCACTCACAAAGCCAGAGGGAGCAGGATGATGATGGGTCACTGCATAGGGGAGCAGAACACAAGCTCTCACTGTTGAGTCATGGAGTTTATGAGAAGCAGAGGCTAATCCTTGGTGAGTGTGTGTGTGTGTCAATAAGATTGTGTGGAAGCATATAGCGTGCGCAAGGTTTCACTGAGGGAGTGATACAAACACCTGCTTTAGTGCTTATCAAATTGAGGTGGTGAGTGTGTATGTGTGCGTGCGGCCTTGCGTGTGTACGTTTGAGCTAGTGAACATGTGTCTCATTATAAGCTGAAATCACTCACAGGTGACTTTGTTTATTTGATCTCAATTAAGCCTCCGCCTCTTCCCACACGGAAATCTGACCATGAAAAAAAAATCCCCTTCTTCTATTAATTCCAAACAATGTTCCAAGGATTGTGGTGAAAACCCAGGAGAAGAAAAGGAACAAAAAAAACAAAGAAGATTTGTCAAAACTGTGCCCGCCCCGATGGCTGTAACAACGTGCCATTTTTATCCGCACTCCACCAAAATGGGAACACCTCGGAATACCGAGCACACATGGGCTCAATTATCATCCCATGGAATTCCGCAAAAAGTAAAGTCGGCAATAAGGAAAATATTCCTCTAATCTGGGGTCTTCCTCAAGCTGGGTGTGAAGGAAATTTAGGGGTCCCCGTTTTAATTGGGTCCAGATTCCAGATTCGACCACCCTATTGAAACAGGGCTGGGACAGTTTTTTTAGTGGGGTTATTTTGTTGAAAAAAAAGGACTATTTTGGTTGTACGTGAATAAATGTCTGACTTTTCAGAGGGGGTTTCTGCAAACCAGATCAGACTGCCCTGGTGTTATAAGAAGCAGATGGACAAGACCAGGAAAAGAAAACAGTGAGTCCCATAGGAGAGGAAGAGAGAAGTTCAGAGTGAAATATAGAGTTATATCTTACGTGAATATGAGAAAAAAGATGTGTGTTCTTAAGTTCAATCTTATTGATCAAAATGTGCAAATGCAAGAATTAATTTAGAGTATACTGGACAGTATAAAGTATATTCAAGTCTGATCACCCACTTTCTTAATGAGTTAAGCAGGCAAGGCCACAAGTTTGACACCATAAAAATCACTAATCTCCATGCACTCCGAGACTCACACACAGTAAAACACACACCTGTATTTTGACAGATTTATCTGGTGAGTAGAGTGACGCAACTCACAACAGCACTTTTCTTCCAATGACAGCTCCAAGAGGCCACTGTGAAGGGAAAAGTGTAATACTACTGTACTTTTAGCAAGGGAGGGAAGAAAATCTAGAGAATGTGTGAATAATTGATCCTTTGGTTCTGTTACTGAGAGGCTGTACTGAGAGGGCATCAGCTCAAACACTGGCGAGGACGTCAGGAATACAGTCTATTTTTGTTGCCCAATCAGACGCAGTTCCAAAAGTTAAAACAGATTCAATAAAACTCAGCTGAAAGGTCAAACACTAAAAGGGTTTATTTTTTTGTAGGAAAAAACACACACTGCTGTGCCTTCATGCAGATTACATCTGTATTTCTCTCAAAATTTCCTTTCTGTGACATTTTGATATTTACAGCTGTCCACCCACTCCCTTGCCTCCTCTTACAGTGGGCACAGAGCAGATTACAACCTAATATTAGCCATAATCTTAGTTTTGAGAACATTCAATTCAAGAATTCAACTTGCTGTGTCATCAAAAATATTTCTGCTTATATTTCATCTTTGGCCACTGTATATAGCTAGAGAGGTTTTTTTCCCCCTTTCCTTAACTTTGTATTGAATGGAATGATGTATCTGAGAATGATGCACTTGAGAAAAAATGCAGGGGGAGTAAATGGCCCAGTAAGCTACAGAGAGCTCAGAGAGCTATTGTGACTGACCAGCACCAGCATGTTCCTAATTTGCTAATATATTAGCGGTTGACTCGCCAGCTGCGAGTAGTCTCTTTGTCACCAAGCCTTTGGCACCACCTGCCCCATAAAGACAAGTAGGTGAATTTTGATGTGTCACTTTCTGGGGTGTCCAGGCCTTAAGAGCGGAGAAGAAAGACAACTCTGAGATGGTAGAAGACAAATATATATATTAGTAATACTATCAACTCCATAGCACCTATTTCCAAATGTAGAAGAGCTTAGGTGCTAGTTTTATGAGGGAAAGAAAAATCAGTATGGCATCTTGTTCCGTATCCTTAAATTCAAAGCCTTAAATTCACTCTGTGATACATCTATGGATCTATAGGTTTTGAATATACCTGTGTGTATGTTAGGGTCAGCGAGAGAGAGAGAAAAAGAGGCACTTTCACTACTCCACAAGTTGAGAGTTTCATCTGCATGTTGAGAGCGCGCTGTCTGGGGGAAAAACACAACACCCACCTACTCACCCATTCAATTCACCCTCACTCTCCCTCTCCATCCCGTTCTTTCTCTCTAGATGCCATTTGTCCACCTTGGTACTCTGATGCCCTTCCGGAGAGCCGAGTATCAGCTTTCTTCCCCAGTGGCCCCCAGCTCCCTCCACCATGCATTTTTAATGGACACACTCGTGCAGCGGACAAATGATTTTTATTTTTGACAGGGGAGGGCTGGCTCCAGTTACATAGGGATGGGGAGTGAGGGAGCGCGTGCACGGTGAAGAATGCACACACACACATGCACACACACACACACACACACACTCACACACACACCATGGACACGACCAAGAAAGAAAGTCAAGAATGACCCAGCTATCCTCTAAGTGCTTAAAGAAGCAAAAATTGCAAAAAAAAAATCATATAGACCATGTGTTTATTTCTCATGCTTTAAAAAAAACACACACACACAGCGCACACACATCCTACACTTATCATAAAATGGTTGTTTAATTCACCACTTGGATTATGATGGGCTGGAGTCCAGGATGATGAAAGAGGCAAGAAGCCCACCAAGGCCTTCATTAAACCAGGATTAGAGCCAGTCTAAACCCATTAACTCTGGCTTAAAACCACTTTAATTCCAATCAAATCAGAATTAAAATTCACACTGTGAGACTATGTGCACCCTGCACATTGTGACAGCAGCCTGCTGTGTGCTAAACTGTCTAACCGTGTGTGTGTGTGTGTGTGTCTGTGTGTGTGTGTGTGTATGTGTGTGTGTGTGTGTGTGTGTGTGTGTGTGGTAACTTTACATTATAATCTCTCCTGTACTGGCTTTTCCCCTGCACGGTGTAATCTGTTCAGTGAGGGAGGAGAGATGTTACTGAGTACTCTTAATAGAAACGATAGTATTACCAATAAAGGGATATTCCCTTTAATTTGAGTGGTAGGGAGGAAGGGAGGAGACTTAACCTAAGATCATACAGATATAAGGCAACAGGAGGAAATTTAAGGAATTCTTCGACATTTCAGGAAATATCTTATCGGCTTTCCTGCCGAGAGTTAGATGAGAAGATCAATACCGTTCTTGTATTATTCTTGTCAATATGAGGCTGGAGACAGCAGCCAATTAGCTTAGCTTAGCATAAAGACTGGAAATAGGGGGAATCAGCTAGCCTAGCAGTGTCTTCCACCTACCAGGAAATAGCTCTACGCATAAAATCACAAAATGTCATTTCTAAATGTTGTTGTTTTTTTTTTTAATTAATCAATCAAGATATAACATGTTAATCAGTGAGCTTTATAGATGCTGGTAGGAAGATTTTAAGCATTGGACAGAGCCAGGCTAGCTATTTCCCCCTGTTTCCAGTCTTTGTGCTAAGCTAACCGACTGCTGGCTGATGGTGTATATTTACTGTACAGATATGAGCGTGGTATCGATCTTCTCATCTAACTCTTGGCAAGAAAGCCAATAAGTGTATTTCCCAAAATGTAAAACTACACAGAGTTCATAATGATTTGAGTAAGTTTTTTTGAGAAAAGAAAGTGTTTGTTGAGAGACAAGAAGCTGTCAAATGTAAAAAAAAATAAAAATAAAACAAAAAAATGTATTCCGTGTTTACTATGGATTCTAACATCTTTTAGGAAGACTTTGATTGGTTTTATGGCCAGTGACTGGAAATCAACAATTTTTAATCCTATCAAAAAGCTACAATACTCTGCGTACTTATTCCTATAACTAAAGCCTGCTTACAAAGAGAAGTAAACATAAGTTAAGTCAATGTAATTTGTTACTTTCCACCTCTAGAGAGAGGAAATGATGGAGAGAGAGAAAACGTTAGGCAGGTTAGCTGAAAGAGCATTCCCAGGTGTGACCACAGCATTCCCTCCATACACTTCAACAAACCACTGTGTGTGTGTGTATGTGTGTGTGTGTGTGTGTGTGTGTGTAGGTCTGAGGTTTGTAGCTCGTAGCCAAACTGGAGCTGAACTTCAGTCCTGCAGCCAATAACAACAACTTCTAACTCAAGCACACACACACATACACACAAACACAGACTTGGTTAAACACATTTGCACTCAGAGAGGTGACAAGTGAGGATAAAATTATTTTCATGTGAACACACTTTTTTCCCCTTAAATATTTGATGAAAAAGTCACTTAATCCAGGGTGACAAAATTACTGTGTCTTTGAAATAACTTTGTCAGCATGCATTGTTGAAAAGTGAATGAGTGTTTTGGGTTGTGTGAGTGAGTGTGTAGCGATGAACGTGTGTGAGGCCTTAAAGCTGTCCTGTCTGTATGTAAGGGCATTAGCTCAGTTTCACTTTTTTCCCCTTCTCTTAATCCTCTCTCTCCCTCGTTATAAGCTTCTATTTGGAGCCGGCAATGAAAGAGACTTGGCTTGATATCTGCTGAAAGTGTGTGTGCCTGTATGTGCATATATGTGTGTATCATATGATCAACTGTATCTGCATGCCTAAATATTGAGTATGTCCTTGTGTATACGAATGGGCCTGTGTATTTAATTATGTGAACGAGTATGTGTGTGTGTAGGTGTGTAGGTGTGTGTGTGTGTGTGTGTGTGTGTGTGTGTGTAATGCGAGCCTCTTTGTGACACAGCAGTTGGCAGATAGAGGGGACTAAGTTACCCAAGCTCCCTTGGGGCATCCACATTGTGGAGGGCTGTCTGGGGCAACGCAGTGGTATGTATAGGTGAGTGTGTATGTGTGTGTGTGTGTGTGTGTGTGTGTGTGTGTGTATACGTCCCCTGGCAAGGTAACATGATGGTTCAGGGATGACAGGAAAGGAGGATGACAGCCTGAGGCAGAAAAAGAGGTGAAATGAAATTGGGGGGCATGAAAGAGTGAGAAGATGATGAGGAGGACGGAAGAACAGCTAGAACAGAAACATGATGTGTTGACTATAAAACAGGAACAGGTTAGAAAAAGTACAGCACAGTGGATTTTAAAATGAAAACATGACTTTTAGACCTGAGAAAAGTGTCCTACAACTACTGCACCAACACTTAAGAATAATAGATATTAAAGTGACTTTAAGATAGGAAAAGTTCTTTAAAACTCCATATCATTAAATTTCTTTTTTTTCCCCAAAAAATGTTTTTTTTCCCCCCTGAAAAGAATAACCGGTGTATTTATTGCAGAAGAGTCACTGTTCTGGATCCTGATTGGTCAGCACACCACCACCTCTAAAATGCTTCAAAATATCTTTTTTAAGGGGATCCTATTAAAGCTGTTTTAGCTAAGCTTCTAGCTTCTAGCCTACGAAATGTTTAATTGTGCAGGAAGCCAATTTACTTTATTGTATACATTGATTTCTTTGTACTCATATCTGAAAGCAGTTTCAAGAAAAGTGTGTTACTAAAAGCATATGGTCTTGAAAATGTACACTGCCTGTAAAAAAACTATTTAGAAAATAACTTTAATTAGCTGCACTAATCAAAATTTTTATACCAACAACAGATTAAATTACTATGTGCAATGTGAATGAGGTCGCCCATCTTGATTTACCCAAAGGAAATTATCACAAGACTGCAGTTCCCCTCAGCTATATGGAGCATTTTAGCATCTTTCATTTGTTTTACAGCCCACATCTTTGATGTTTTGAATCATTCTCACCGCTCTCATCAAGCCCATTTCCAGGCAGCTGTTTTCACTGAAAAAACTCTGATAAACCCGACATACGCGACAAAGTCAGCAACTAGTCAATGAACATAATGAAGCATTTAGCCGCTAAAGGGGCATATATTTTCCTCAGGAGGTGGTGGAGACCAAATTAGAGCTAAAAGAGAGTGGATATTGGACTTACATTTGTGAGGTGGTCAGAAACATGACTCCAAATGAATATTAATGTTGCTCTGTGTCTGCTGGATGTGTAACGGTAACTATTTTGCATTCCCAATAACAACTTTATATAGTGATGATAATGTCAGTGTAGTGTTGCCCCGAAGTGGCCAAAATGAATGCTGCAGATCACTAAAAGATACCTCTTTGAAGACACTGAATACATATTTTGATAATGTTTGTTTCTGAATAAAAGTAAAGTAGATTTTAATGGAAATGCTGCTTTGAGGCAATATTGAGTTCGCCTTGATATTGTAGGGTGAAAACAGTAGCAGCTGCTGAATGTGAGCAAACAGATGGCACAGGTACGATAGTAACACACACACACATACTCCACTCACCTGATGTGATGCATTAGATATGCACGCCCTACCATTCGGTGTAAGATATGAATGAACAAGGATGAGATTTAATGGCTGTTTTGCATACCCATTGTCTTACTTTCTCTCCATCCTCTCCTTCAGCCTTGTTCTCTCTCCATCTCCCCTCTCATCACCAGCTCCATTCAGCCCGAGCTTGTTGTTTGAATGAGAGGAGCGGACCACCCTGGGGAGAAATGGGGGGGATCACATTACCCCCAAAAATGTAGAGGGCCGACAAAAGGGCCATGAGACATCAGGGTGAGGGAGAGAGGGCGGCAGAGAGAGAGGGAGAAATAGGAGAGCACATGAAAGAGTGCATTAGTGAGGGGGGAGGGAGAGATTGATTGGGATGGAGAGATGAGGGAATGGATAAAGAGAGGTGGAGGTGAGAGAAAGGAGGGGTGGAACGGGGTGAAACACTTTTTCTTTTTTATTATAATGATCTACACTATTGTATTCAGCATTGTGTGTAATTACACCTGCCTACCAAATTTTAAGCTCTTGTTCAGGCTCTCTGTTTTTGTCTGACCTCCATCGCTTCCTCTTTCTGACTTTTTTTATTTAAATCATTTACATTTAAAGGGAAATTACAGTTTCATACAATCTGCGTCTTAATGTAGCAGTTTTGGTCATCATTCCTGTCAGTAATAACTGGATTGTACTCACTACATTATTTTGCTGAAATCTAGGAATGCACATCGCTACACCAAAGTCAGACGAAACAAGAAACACAAGAAGTCAGACGATCATAAAGGTTTTAATCAAAACCCCAGGGTAGCCAAACTTATATGGAAGAAAAAACTAAATGGAAAATGTTGAAATTATCACCCAAATTGTTTGTTGTAAACATCCATCACAGTTTACAGGCCAACTTTGTGGTTGACTCTGTCCCCTAAAATTATGTTTATACCCATTTATATACTGTTTATATACTACTAGCAGTAAATACATTGAGAAAAAAATGTAGTGACGTACAGATGACGTTTTTTAACATAATGAGGAAACGTTTTCAATGAACATATTTACAAATTTTGTCTTATAGGAACCAAAGCATGATAAAACCTTTTTATGGTTATGATTAGACACTAACTTGGTTAAGAGTGTGGTCTTGATTTAATACTGAATGAGTCATCGCTGATTTGAAGCACAAGACTCAACATTTTTAGCTTACTATGATAATGTTTAATCAAACCATGATGTTTCCCTCACCTTAACCAAGGTCATTTAGTAGCCCAAACCCCTGAACCCCGGGTCTCCCAGCGACAAAGTCAAAGGCTTGTCGTTGTTCAACACTGACTTACCGCATTTGCAGTACTGTAGCTTTTCAGTGCATTTAAAGATTTTTGCACGACATTTTGACTGTGCTCATTTTTGGGTTCACCACCAAAGAAAGTGGTTTGGATAATCCGGCAAGTTGTAATGAAGTGGAATGTTCCTTTAAGTCAGCGCTGGCATGAACGTGACTCATACACACATTTTTAAATCATACAAACCACTAACCACACTGATCGCTATCGAGAGTATCTATTCGAGTTAATGTATACCTGTTGATTCAGCAAGACAGACATATATTATTAATGTGTTAACTATCCTGTATGACTCAGCTACATAATTATACATGTGAAATAGTAGCTGATTGGAGGCAGATAATGGAGGGGGGGGTATGAGGTAAAGCCTTCTTCTCATTAAAGTAACGTTGCAAGTCAAAAGGTAGTGATTCACACACATAAGGTCATAGCTTTTTCACACCACTGAATTGATCTACTTTCCTCTCACAGAGGCAAATCCTTTACTGAAGCTGCAGTTTGTAATAAAAGCCCTTAGGAGGCGCTGTGAGTCAGGGCTTTGGGATTTATCTGCAGTCTAGCTCTTCCTATCGCCTTCATTGACATTTAATGATAATTATAACTTGGGTCACACCAGGGGCAGAGACACACACTGGCTCACTAACAACACACACACACTGCCTGGTTAAAAACATGAAGACATTAGCGGTAACTTGATGCTGAGTGAGTATTGATCTACTCTCAGGGGGCTTACAGAGTGAGAGAACACTAGACAGCACTTTATCACAGCACTTGACCATCTAGGCTGGCCAGCACAAGTGTGTGTGTGTGTGTCGATGTGTGTGTGTGTGTGTGTGTGTTAGAGAGAGGAGGAGGGAGCTTTAATAAAACAATTAGTTATGCATAGATATTTTTCAGAAAATAAAGACCAGGTCTTAACTGTCAAACCTGTCTTTGAAATCCAGCCTCATTTTACTCAGATACATATTAACCTTGTACTTCATTCATCACTTAAAAGCAAACATCCTTTTCCTTCCTTCCTTCCTTCCTTCCTTCCTTTCCTCCTTTCTTCCTTCACCATCTCTCCCAATATCCTCCTGTGAGGTCCTGACTGACACATTCAATCTGAATCTATAACATTATACAGACCAGACTGAGTAGCAATCAGGCCTGTGAGTGTGTGTGTGGGACCAGTAGGGATTTCATGATTATGATTGCCGAGGACACGTGCTGCTCAAATTCTTCAATGATTGCCTCCAAACGCAACATAAATGCCAAACAAAACAATAAACCCTTCGAGAGAGAGAGAGAGAGAGAGAGAGAGAAATGACAACATCATATACTTGGAGTCTGTTTCTTGAAGATATCCAGACCACAATAACATGAGCAAAAAGTGACCAAAAGGGACCCGAAAACAGGGAGCAGATGGAAAAACAACCACATAAAAGTGCACATGTGTGTTTCCATGTGTGTGTTCTTGTATCTATACGTTACATTATGTACACTGCACTAATTCAGGCAATAATTGTGGTATGTCGTGCTCATTTTTGATTACATTCTCACTACATTATATGCTTGTTTTCACCATTCTGTAACATGCAGCTATCCTCCATCCAGTCCTCCGTCTATATTTGTAAATCTTTACACAACATTTACTCACACGCTGTCTTCTCCTCAGAAGCCGAGCCAAGTCAAACTACGTAGGTGCTGGTCCAGACAGACTGTAACTGTATGTCTTCTGTCTCAAACCTTCGGGCCATTGGCACATCTCTCCCGTCTCTCTGTTTGTCTCTCTTGTGTTCTTTCTAATTGTGTCTTAACTGGATATACGCTTACTGTTTTGGATCCAGTTCAGAGCCATGTTGTTACTCTGATCACCAGGAGATGGTCCGCCTTTGATCTCCCCATCCTGGTTCATTCATTCATCAGCGTCTTTGTCTCTCACACGTACGAGTAGCACACTCACATAAAGTTTCTACACACAAATTAACATGCACCCATGTACAGTGTGTACACACAAATATGCCCTTTAGTTCCTGAGATTAAAATCATTGATGTTAAATGTGATTGATTCTCTTTGTAATGTTTTGGGACAAAACTAATTTCCACACGGTTACAAAAACAGTGCCCAGCGCTTTGAAATTCCTCAGATTAATGTGTTTATTTCATCTGATTAGTAGAAAAATGGGGCTTTCAGTAAAATAACATCTGACGTGTTCTACTCAGTGGCTCCTTGGTGCTCTCTGGTCAACGTCGAATGATTGATCATTCAAAGGGGATTTTGAGAAAATAAAAAAAACTTGGATACGCTGGTTTGCCGCCATTCCTTTGAGCTAAAGTAATGGTTTATACAGGGAGAATGATGATTTGTAGAGAGAAAAGTAAAGAAATAAATAAAGCAGCAAAGGTTTTCATTTCAAAATGTGAAATCTGCCACATCATTGCTCAATTGCATTCAAGTTATTACACATAGGGATCAATTCTAACTTGATAACTATGAACCCTATAAAAATACCTACTTATAAAATGACGTATTTATAGAAAAAGCAGCCAAAATCCCCTGCATTCTTTAATTAAATTTTGGATAAAGGTATGAAAACATCTAAATGTCCAATTCTGAATGTCAGACCTGAAAAGTACACTTTGCCTCATTAAATTCGTGGATGAGTAATCACTCAAGCTGACACTCTTTCTCTTTTAGCTTTCTTTAACGACAGACTTATAAAGTTTGAAATTTGTCTTGGGTAATCTGGGGGGGAAAAAAATCCCCTCATGACCACATTTAAACAAATGTGTCAGTCAATGCCTGATCTGCAACATTCATTAGCCCTGAGAAAACTGGACTCGGACACACTCATCATGTAAAACATGCAGAGGAATACAAATTGAATGAGAGACACTTGCACGCCCCTCTTTTTCCTTCTCTCCCTCAGTGTGTGTTTTCTTCTCTCAATCCTTTTTTTTCCTCTTTTAATTTGGCCCCTCTGTTTGTTTTTCTTCATTCTTTCATTAGTTGAAAAAACATAGCAGGCATTCCAGCTGTAATACCACTGAGATTCAGTATCAGTGTGGGGATTCGGACTCGTGTGTGTGAGTGTGTCAGCGGCGAACAGAGAGACAGAGAGAAAGAGAGAGAGAGAGAGAGAGAGATGGCAGTACACTAGAGACGTTAGGCATTGCCTCATAATGATTCATCCCTGTGCTATGCGTGCATGTATCAGCCACACAGGGGCATTATGGGAATACTGGAGATTCCTAATGAAGACATTCAGACTGGCTGAGAGCTGCATTTCTGTTTATTTGTTTGTTTTTTGCTTGCGTATAGTTTTTTTTTTCTCAATCACATTCACCAAGACAGTCATCAGAGGAGCCATGTTACTGCAGACACGCTGGACTCCATGCATGATTGGTAATTGCACAATAGCACACCATGCTAACATCAGAGGACTTTCAAACTTTCAACAACAGATACATATATTTGGCCTGGTCTCTACCAAACTGTAAATACTTTAAAACATACAATGAATTATGTTCAACAGATACTCCAGTGATTTAGTATTGCACTTCCATAAAGTTGGGGTACTCACTAGAACTACATTAAAATAAGAAGACTTTTAGTCCCAAGCATGGGTCAACCTCCAAAAGCACTGGATCCTACATTTCCCACAATTCAACTCTTTCTTTAGAACTTTAGAAAGCTCCTCCACAGTCACATCTGCTATTTACATGCTGTGTAGTACTCCGCATGATGAGTAAACCAAACTGTAAATCAGTGGAGTGCCCCTTTAAGGCGGACTAAGAAGTCAAAAGACAAGAAGAAAAAAGCAAAAGCCAGTGTGACGACTGACAACATTTAGGTTAACATGTCACTGGTCACTGACATCAAACAGTTGATGTCAAAAGTTATAGAGATAGACCAAGATTTACCAAACTATAGTGAAATCTTACAAACATAAACTAAATATGGGAAAAAACAGAAATATACAGAAATAAAAACTGATATACTTAATGTGGCTACAAGTCCAGGATTTGCTAAGGTCGGTGATATCTTAAACACTTAAGGCGCCCAAATAAGACCATTTCAAGGCCTCATCTTGTTGTTTGACCTCTGCAGTAATGCAGAATGTTTATCTGGGTTTTATTGTCCTCACTGACAATTCAGCTGGAAGGATTTTTGCTTTGTCACGAAAATACGGAAAGACCGTCTCTGTGAAAGTGTATTTGATGGTGTGTACAGGTGTTTTCCTATCGAGGTCAAAAAATGACAGTATTCCTTGGTCATAATCTAGCTGCACTCTGACCTTTTGGGGAAATGAAACTTTAGATAAACTTTTCTCATAATCCTCTGGAGTACATTCACACAGAAAGTCACCATACATGTAGATGCTCCAGACCTTTCTTTGATCTTTGGTTCTAGCTGCCACACCAACAGCCCAAAAACCCCCCACCTCCACATCCCAGCTGTGTTTTCCAGAGCTAAAGCCTTCAGAGCCGAGAACTTCTGAGCTTTGCAGCCTTTCTGGGTTCCAAGGAAGCGGCTGACTCTTGAAGCTTGTTGTTGAACGGGTCATGTCTTCTGATATAGTCAATGATGAGCCACCAGTGTTGGGGTCCAGAGTTACAGGAGCTTCAGAGAAGAAAAAAAATGGAAACAAAAGGAAAAGTTTATTGAGATGTTTATTAAAGTAAAGGTCAAGGTTTTACTGAAGGCATTACAGTGCATTTATAGAACAGCCTGGTTCATCAGTTACCTCTACATGCCACTGCAGATTAAAATGTAAAAATATGGCGAGGCAGAAACACGTTTCTTACTGTACTGGATTATATTCTTCATCTTCCTCCAGACTGTGAACAGCAGGTTCCCAACNTGTTTGGCCTCGTCAACCAGGGCTCCTGATGGAGTCTCTGGTTTTGCCAGGTTGCACTGGGATCTGAACGAATATTAGGCAGCCACAGATTACCGGTCAAATATCAAACCCATTTTTCTGCATTATTCATAGCTGGTGTTTATTCTTCTATAGCCGTAACATGTATTTACATTCTTTAGTTAGCTCTCTATATAATAGTTTGCACTGTCAGCGGCAGAGTCCGCCATTCCCTCTCTGGATTAAAAAATCGTGCACATGCACAATAGATTCACAGGAAACTAAGGATGTACTTACAGAACGAAATTTGGAATACAAGAGCTGGAACACACACACGTTTCTCACAATTTATGCGCACATATGTCACGTATTTTGAAAAAGACAAGTATACATGTGGCTACAATGATTTTCTTCTTCTGTTGTTCTGACNGAGTAGCTGCTCAAAGCGTGTATTCCTGCTCCCAGTGATTAATAAACCTGTAATTTAGAACAGAACTCTGGGACTTGTATTATTAAGACGTTCTTAGCATCACCACCAGTAACCACAGGTGTTGCAAAATTAACCTAAACTGAAATCTTAAGGATTATAATACAAAGCCATACAAAGGTGAGATTTATGCTTTATTGGAAGTTTTCAAAAAGTCTGTTTAATTTTTTAAAAAATGTTGTCACGTTAACTTCCACACCTTCGATCACGGGAAGCACGGGAAAGCAGCTTCCCTCTCCCCTAAACTTTTTAATGGGATGCATCTAGGACTTTTCCCCACACATGAGATGAGACAGTCCCAAATTACCATCAGCCACTTTCTAATGCTGGCTATGATTCAGCTGTGCTCTGAGAGTGTACCGGAAGCAACTTACCGCTCCATAGTGGATTTGATGCTCTGTCAAATAAAGAGAAAACAGGACAACAAATCAGTACCTCTAACGTTGTTAAATATTCAATATCAAGATCAGAATATTAATGAACACAGCTAATCACTGAGTACCAGCATGAATGAGATGTCCTTAGCCTTCATCTCCCTCAATGTGGTTTTGATTCTGTCTGTGAGAGAGGAGATCTCTGCAGTCAAATTAACAATCCTGATGTTCATTGCCTCACTCTTGAGCGTCGCCTCTTTCCTCACTGCATCAATCCTAGCAGCCTCCTCTGCTCGCAGGAACTGGTAAAGCTTCCGAAACTCCTCTCTGATTGTCTTCTCAGTCTGCTGAGCCTGCAGCTGAGGACAAACACTATTTTGATCAAAGTAGACAACACATGTTGCTTTCTGCCTCTATAACCATTATGTCTGGGACTTACTTTGATGTGGCCGGCCATTTTATCACAGTTGAGCTTTTCCTTATTAAATGACCCCAGTTTGGTTTTTAAGTGCATCAGTTGAACCTTGAGTTGGATCTACAAATAAAGGCACATGCATGGATTAATTACATAGTAAACAGTGGATTAGCTGCACAGCACATTTGCCTGCTATGTACAATATGACCAGGGGCGTAGGACTGGGAGGTAAAAGGGGATTATGGGGAGTATACAGGAGGAGGGCCCACAAAGATACTAGAATGAATAGTCGTGGATGTGGGGAGGGGCCCATGGAGAATGCCTATGTTCAGGGTCCAGTATTGTGTGCTATGCCCCTGAATATGACAAATTATTTCTAAAATTATGAAAACTACCAAACCCAAAACTTCTCTCAGTTGTTTTAATAAACTATATATATATATTTGCTCACCCTATGGTCCTCTGCTGCTTCGTTGATGGGGACACAGTTGTGTCTCTTATGTTTTTGTGCATCCCTACAAATCACACAGATGAGCTGTTGATCATCCTGACAGAAGAGCTTGAGTTTCTCACTGTGCAAACTGCAAAGCTCTTCAGATCCTGAGTTTGCTCTCTGACTCCTCTCTAGTCTCAAGGTGTCAGACAGGTTTCTTAGTGCCAGATTACGTGGAGGCTGATCCATTGGAAATATTTCCTTACAGACCGGGCATGTCTGGAGTCTACTCTGTCTCCACCACTCCTGAAGACAGTACTTACAGAAGCTGTGACCGCACAACAAGACAACAGGATCCTTGAATATATCACAGCACACAGGGCAGGTGCAGTCCACCTCAGACGGTGATGCGTTGGCAGCCATTCTGTTGATATCTCCTGTGGTTGTCTTTTCCTGCTCGTTCTCAGAAAGCCACCTTACTTTCACTTTCACAGATTCACTCGGGTTTGTTCAGCCAGTGCTCAGGTTCACTACTTTTTGTTCCAAATGGTTTCAACAAACACGTATAAATTCCAGTAATTTAAATAAAAGTCCTATCTACTGGATTGTCTTCCTTATTTTTGTTTACAGATACATTACCACGTCGGTGCTGACTTCCAGTCACTGTCTTCCTGTTTTCTGTGTGAAAGGGAGGAGTGTTTTTTCTCTGCACTTCTGTCCTGCGCAGTGAAAAGTAACACACTCATCTGGTTTAGTGAAACACGAGGAAAGAAATAATCGGTAACATTTTAGGGTACGGCCGCAACGTACGGCGTAATTCTTCTCAATTTACAGTATAATTTAACAGTGTGCCAGTACAGTACGTAGGTACAGGGTACTAAGATGTAGGCTAATGTTAGGAAATAAGGGGGTAACAATGTGGGAACTGAAGACTTTATACTGAGTGACAGCTGAGACTGTCCTCCATGGAGCTGCTGATGAGAGGTGTTTTGTATAGAAAGATGTTTGCCTGATGTGGTTTTGGCATCAGATCTACTTTGACTCATTGCTTGTCAAATCATATTTAAGTTTTGATATTGTGGAAATCTCAATAAAGTTTTGATCCAATTTCAATTACAGCTTCCTCGGTTTTCACTTCAGCTGTATTTATTGTAGAAACCTCATCATAAAAAAAAACCTTTCTACTTCCTGTCCTCCATAACAACAATGAACTCTGTGTAACAATTCTTTAAGTCCACATAAACCTGAACCACCTCAGGCTGCTGAAGTCCTCTGTAAGTACCATGTTGTACCTGATAATGTAAGTAGACCAACTTTACAACATACACAGTAATATAGAGGCCATAGGCCAACAGTATGTTCCTGACTCTTTTCTCTGGACCTCTGTTTGTTCCAATGTAAAAACACAAATGTAGTTTTTTAAGAACTATGTAGTTTGCCTTGATCCTATTTTTGTTACCCTCTGTACCCCTCCAGTGTAGGTAAGTAGTATATGATCATTTTTAAATAAATCACAGCAGATTTATAAAATGCTACAGAATTAATTACATTTGACTTGATATACATTTTTACTGATATTGAAGCATGTACAAGTTAAGTCATTTTCATTTATAAAGCCCAAAATCACACATTTGTCTCTGAGGGGGTTTTCCATCTGTACACCCTCTACCCTGAGACCCTCAGTTCAGATAAGGAAAAACTCCCCAAAAGCACGTAAACATTATGAAAACAGGAAATTTGTCTTAATCTTAGTCTGATCAATCATCATATTTACATGATTACACTCTCAAAGTCTATTTAATTAGCCTTAAAAACATCCATCCATTCATTAGCTATAACCGCTTATCCTTAAAAACAGCTGACATATAAAATCAAATCATAACAGCTGATACATTTACAGTACATCATTAAAAGGAAACAGAAATTATTTTAAAAACTCAAACTTTCCACAACATATACATATATTTGGCTTTATATCTACCAACCTGTAAATCATTTATAAACATAAACATACAGTGAATTATGTTAAACAGATACTCCATTGAGAAAGTTGGGGTACTCACAAGAGCTAGATTATAATAAGAAGACTTTTAGTTCTTAGCATGAGTCAACCTCCAAAAGCACTGGATCCTACATTTCCCACAATGCAACTCAATAGTGTCTTTCATTAGACCCTCCCTGCCTTCTTAATTCCCATGTCTTTTAAAACCCGCCCCTCCAGTTTTGCAAGCTTTTAAAAATTTTAAGTCTAAATCCCAAGCCGAGGTAACCCTAATGACATCAGGGCTATCTTTTCAAACTTTAGAAAGCTCCTCCAGAGTCACAGCAAACATTATACATCTGTTTTTTACACACTGCGTGTTACTCCTCATGATGGGTAAAACGAACTACAGTGCCCTTTTAAGGCGGACTAAACCAAAAAGAAAACAGGAAAAAATACATGATGACTGACAACACTAAGCTTAACATGTCAAAAAGATGAAAAAATATATTAGACAGAAATAAAAACTGACTTACTTAATGTGACTACAAGTCCAGGATTTGCTAAGGTCGGTGATATCTTAAACACTTAAGGCCCCCAAATGAGACCATTTCAAGGCCTCATCTTGTTGTTTGACCTCTGCACCAATGCAGAATATTTATCTGGGTTTTATTATCCTCACTGACAATTCAGCTGGAAGGATTTTTGCTTTGTCACGAAAATACGGAAAGACCGTCTCTGTGAAAGTGTATTTGATGGTGTGTATAGGCGTTTTCCTATCGAGGTCAAAAAATGAGAGTATTCCTTGGTCATAATCTAGCTGCACTCTGACCTTTTCGGGAAATGAACCTTCTACTACAAATTTCCCTTCATTCTCTGGAGTACATTCACACAGAAAGTCAAAACTGCGCACGTAGATGCTCCAGATCTTTCTTTGATCTTTGGTTCTAGCTGCCACACCAACAGCCCAAAGACCCCCCACCTCCACATCCCAGCTGTGTTTTCCAGAGCTAAAGCCTTCAGAGCCGAGAACGTTTAAGATCTTCAGCCTTTCTGGGTTCCTAGGAAGCTGCGGACTCGCAAAGCGTATTGTTGAACGGGTCATGTCTTCTGATATAGTTAATTGCGAGCCACCGGTGTCAGGGTCCAGAGTTACAGGAGCTTCAGAGAAGAAAAAAAATGGAAACAAAAGGAAAAGTTTATTGAGATGTTTATTAAAGTAAAGGTCAAGGTTTTACTGAGGGCATTACAGTACATTTATAGAACAGCCTGGTTCATCAGTTACCTCTACATGCCACTGCAGATTAAAATGTAAAAATATGGCGAGGCAGAAACACATTTCTTACTGTACTGGATTATATCCATCATCTTCCTCCAGACTGTGAACAGCAGGTTCCCAACGTGTTTGGCCTCGTCAACCAGGGCTCCTGATGGAGTCTTTGGTTCTGGCAGGTTGCACTGGGATCTGAACGAATATTAGGCAGCTACAGATTACCAGTCAAATATTTTTAAATACCTCAAACTGGTAGCGTTTTTGTTTGGTGCAAAGCAGCAAATACCTTACAATTATAATCCTCACGATTGTCATCACATCATGGCTGGTGTTTATTCTTCTATAGCCATATCATGTATTTACACTCATTAGTTACCTCTCTATGTAGTAGTTTGTATTGTCAGCGGCAGAGTCCGCCATTCCCTCTCTGGATTAAAATGTCATGCACATGCACAATAGATTAATAAGAAACTAGATGTACTTACATGAAGAAATTTGAAATACAAGAGCTGGACCACACACATATTTCACACAATTTATGCACACATATGTCACATATTTTGAAAAACACAAGTATACATGTGGCTACAATGATTTTCTTCTTCTGTTGTTCTGACAGAGTAGCTGCTCAAAGCGTGTATTCCTGCTCCCAGTGATTAATAAACCTGTAATTTAGAACAGAGCTCTGGGACTTGTATTATTAAGACGTTCTTAGCATCACCACCAGTAACCACCCGAGTGTACAGGAAGCAACTTACTGCTCCATAGTGGATTTGATGTTCTGTCAAATAAAGAGAAAACAGGACAACAAATCAATACCTCTAACGTTGTTAAATATTCAATATCAAGATCAGAATATTAATGAACACAGCTAATCACTGAGTACCAGCATGAATGAGATGTCCTTAGCCTTCATCTCCCTCAATGTGGTTTTGATTCTGTCTGTGAGAGAGGAGATCTCTGCAGTCAAATTAACAATCCTGATGTTCATTGCCTCACTCTTGAGCGTCGCCTCTTTCCTCACTGCATCAATCCTAGCAGCCTCCTCTGCTCGCAGGAACTGGTAAAGCTTCTGAAACTCCTCTTTGATTGTCTTCTCAGTCTGCTGAGCCTGCAGCTGAGGACAAACACTATTTTGATCAAAGTAGACAACATGTGTTGCTTTCTGCCTCTATAACCATTATGTCTGGGACTTACCTTGATGTGGCCGGCCATTTTATCACAGTTAGATTTTACCATTTTAAATGGCTCCAGTTTGCTTTTTAAGTGCATCAGTTGAACCTTGAGTTGGGTCTACAAATAAAAGCACATGCATGCGTTAATTACGTAGTGGATTAGTTGCACAGCACATTTGCCTGTTGTGTGGGATATGACAAATTATGTCTAAAATTATGAAAACTACCCCACCCTAAACTTCTCTCAGTTGTTTTAATAAACTATATATATATTTGCTCACCCTATGGTCCTCTGCTGCTTCGTTGATGGGGACACAGTTGTGTCTCTTATGTTTTTGTGCATCCCTACAAATCACACAGATGAGCTGTTGATCATCCTGACAGAAGAGCTTGAGTTTCTCACTGTGCAAACTGCAAAGCTCTTCAGATCCTGAGTTTGCTCTCTGACTCCTCTCTAGTCTCAAGGTGTCAGACAGGTTTCTCAGTGCCAGATTACGTGGAGGCTGATCCATTGGAAATATTTCCTTACAGACCGGGCACATCTGGTGTCTACTCTGTGTCCACCACTCCTGAAGACAGTACTTACAGAAGCTGTGACCGCACAACAACAGAACAGGATCCTTGAATATATCACAGCACACAGGGCAGGTGCAGTCCACCTCAGACGGTGATGCATTGGCAGCCATTGTGTTGATTTCTCCTGTGGTTGTCTTTTCCTGCTCGTTTTTAGAAAGCCAACTTACTTTCACTTTTACAGATTCACTTGGGTTTGCTCAGCCAGTGCTCAGGTCCAGTACGTTTGGTCCATAAATTCCCAGTTACATAAATAAAAGTCCTATTTACTGGATTGTTTCCCTTATTTTTGTTTACAGATACATTACCACGAGCAGGTCGCTGCAGACTTCTCATCACTTCTCCCTGATTTCTGTGTAAAAGGGAGGAGTATTTGGTTTTTTATCTCTGTAGTTGCTCCCCTGCTTATCTGATTGGTTTCTGTGTCAGAAATTGGCAAACCTACTGTAGACCATATAAAACCTTTGCACACCTCACTGCTGTAAAGGAGGAGTAACATTAAGCTAAAAAGTGCAGACACAAATCAGGGTAAAAGGTCACTCTTTGTGTAGGTGTGGTCGTCCAATGATTAATTCACAGCCCAGACTTTGGTAACAGGTCTTAAAGGAAATTATTTTCTATTATTCTATTATTGGCTATTAGTTCTATCATTTGTGATTTTTACTCACTAAAGTATTTGGTGGCAACAAAAACGAGTGGTCAGTCAGACAGGTTGTAAACATGCCAACAGTTAAGTCAAATTAGCTCCCACTTTATTTAGACGTGAAACCGAAAGCAGGGGCATAGGACTGGGGGGACAAAGGGTACTTTTCTGCGACCCTAATGGTTTGGTCCTCTTCACCCGCTATTTTCATTTTGAGTTGGCCTAAAGTGCCGTCCTGGTCCTGATGAAACCATCTAATTAGCCATTATGTTTTTTCAGAAGAGGACAGAGGAAGGAGAAAATGAAGAAAGAAGATGAGGAGAAACAACTCCTCACCAAGTTCTTTCAGAAGAAAGGCGAGCAATAGTTTTGTTCTGGAGTTTGATGCAGCTGTTAGATTTAGCTGGATTTAGCTTTAATGTCAGCCAGCTTATTGCCCGATAACAGTTATCCAGGTTTGAGAAAATATTAGCTAAACAACAAAGGAAATGCACAAGCAAAGGGAAATATTTGAGATGTTACTGATAGATGAGTGGTCAGCATGTAGTCTTAACATGGTTCGTTGGTAAATCAACTAAAAGTAGAAAAACATTAACCTCGATTTCAGAAACAGCAACAGGGAGCGGAGCAGCAGGTACTTCTGACAGACCTGATGTGCAACAAAGTAAGCTCAGTTAACAATTCTCTCAAGCTGTCACGAAATTAAGGTGTTCAACAGGCTGAACCTGAATATGCAGTTAGGCTACTACTATACTACCAAATTGTCGAGGGGGCGCGGGGAGGGGGGTCGAATTTGAACCAGGAAGTCAGTCCGTAACTGGGAGACCACCACAACCTGCAAGGTGAGGGTCACGTGACCGATGAGGTTAGCTGAGCTAGCACTGCTGCTACAGAGTTAATCTGATAGCGTGTTTACTGCCAGCTGTGCAAGCTATTATTACAATGTTAAACCATGGCCACTGAATTCTTGACTCTGATTGGCTGAAAGGTGTGGACACCTATGACACAGGTGTTTGTTTGCAGTTCTAAATAAATGCACCAGTATTAAACTGTAAGCAAGGATAGCAACAGGGAGCTTAGTCAAAGATCTTGGTGCCAGGGTAATTTGTGTAACCACCACCGATAACAAAGAAGAAAAAAAAGTAGATACATGCTCAGTCAGACCCATGAAATTTTAATTTTAAACATGTTTGATATGTGTGTAAATCATCCAAATGGAATAACAGTAGGAGGAGGAAACAGAAAAAACGCTGTGATGGTAGCCTGCAGGTCTGAGGGACAGTTGCAGGGGAGAGGAGAAAGGAAATATGACCAAAACTGAACAGAATATAAAGATGTAGAGAAGTCACAGGTAAGAGTGAGAGGGAAAGAGAGAGCTACTTGACGTGTTATCTCCATTGGAAAGACAGTTTTAATAATATTGTGTGGTAGGATATAGTGCTATTTTCTCCATTCTGTTCTTGTAGATTGAGTATTTTCACAATTTTTCTCCTGATTTCAAAACTTTAAAAATTTTTAAAACTCTGGTCATAAGCTAGGACAGGATTTAAACTCTGTATAACGCACCAGGTGAAGCATTCACAAGTTCATTTTACAATCTTGATGACACAGCCTTGAGTGCGAGCCTATATTCATAGGACATAATATCAGATGTTTCTGTGGAGATAACTTATGCATAGAGATTTGGTCACATTTTAACATACAGACTAAATGTATTTAACCTTTTAATTTCCTTTGCAGTAAACATCTCTCTCTCTCTCTCTCTCTCACACACTTTGTCTTTCTCTCTCTCTCATGCACATACATTCACATTAAAGCACACACATAAGCTACATACATCAAATTCACAGCAGTGAAAATCACAAGTGATTTGCCCCTTGACCGCTGCAGCAATAGCAATCAAAGGCTAACTGGTTTAACATGACAGCACACACCGCCATGTGGCCTGCCAATGTAGCTGCTCTTTACCTTCTCTCTGTTTGTTCTCTCTTTCTTTTTCTCACACAGACGTTAAAGGAGGAAGCTTGATTAATCTGGCCTGCACCGTTCAAACTGTGTCCTCTACTTTTCAGTTTCCTCTGCCATAACAACAAGAGACATCCAACATGAGAGCAAAAAAAAAACATTTGTGGATTTTAAGCTGCTCCAATTAAGTGACTTATCTCAATATAGATAAAAACTTAATTGTAGAATATTATTTTTGTCAGTTCTGCACCAAAATCAGGGAATTGATTGATTTTGACTATACAACTTCTAGACACGACAATTGCCTCAAGAAAGAGAATTTTGTAGTTTTCCCTATTGCATTTTGTCATTTTATGTACCCTTCAAACTTGTCCTTTTTTAAAATGTGTGTGATATGAAGTAGAGTTTAAAACTGATATTAAAGTAGCTTTTGGCAAAAAAAAAAAAAAAGTAAGTAAGTCGTTTTTACTGTATGTTGCCAAAATTCTGCCTCAGTCATTTTTGGTCCAATTTGGTTTGATATGGTTTGATGTCAATGTGTAAAAACCTGACAGTCTATCCACATCTCTCATAGGCAGTATGAGCTCAGTTACATAACTTCATGATAATGTTTCTCATACAGTATACAGACTTTTCCCACTTACCTTTCCTACGCTGGTGTAATTATTAGGGCTGGGGATAGTGCTGCGGGGGTGGATTCTTGTGAGACTGTTCCTATACTTAAATATGATGTCCATAACCATAAAACATTCAATCCACATAAAGCCAAGTGTTCTGGATCTGGCCACAGTAGCCTCCCCAGGGTGGCGCAGTAAAACCGCCCTGAGCCGCCATTAGGTGGAGGGAGCTGGAAGAAATACTGGACAGAGGCTGGGACCAAATGAGAGCCAGAGCACAGCTGATGGTAAACTAATTTTGTTGGCCTGATACCCCTCCCTCCCCCCATAAAAAAAACACGCACATGCAGTACGTGTTGTGTTCACACACACACACACAGCAGACACGTCTATGTGGAACACACATACTGTACTGTATCATGCTTCCACACAAGTGAGGAGTCTCTTAGGACGCTCAATGTGGGACAAAATCACACACTCTCTCTTTCCGTCTCTTCCCTCAACTTCTCTCGCACACACTTGATCACCATCTCACCGAGTAAGGCATATGCTCCATCATTTGCCTTGAGGGACAAAAGACTGGGAAGGAATTCAGCGAGACGTTGCAGCACTTCTCCGCAGACTCTTGGAGAGCAGTTCTGTGTTTGTGTGTATTAACAGTGTTCAGCTGCACAGCTTTCCTGTCTGTGAAACAGAAGAAACACTATACAAGTCTAAATCTGGACTTGATATTCAATGTACACTATTTCAAATGAAGAGAGGAAAACATCAGTCATGTTCTTTACATGATAAATAGCTCCAATTATGTCTGAAAGGGGTTGCATGTTAATGCCAGCAATCATTTTTATAAAAGTGTATGTCAAGTTTTTAGATGTTAAATGTCTTAATTTTAAATTGAAACAGCTTTTCCTGCCACATGAAGGTTAGGAGCACCTGAGACTAAAACCACTGTCTGCCTATCTGATGCCGCAGAGCTATTTTATAAGCCTTTTCACCCTCTGAAGAATAAAGGGATAAATTGATTGCAGTGATTACAGGAGGCCACACAGAAAGAAATTTTGAACATGCAGACAAGGCCCAAATAATTTTTTGCTTTAACTGTCTTTAACTGTATTATGTTTGTCTCTTTCTGTCACCGAACGCTTATAAAGAGTCAGCAAAAAAAGTTGTAAGTGTAACCGGAGCGGCAGCTCCTCGGCAGGACATTACAGGAATTTACGATGTGTTAAATGTTTCCTTTGTTCCTCCCTGTGGCAGCTCGCTCTGGCAATTAGGGAAGGCAGCGGCCTGCAATGAGCTCATTACCCCCCC
>NTHP01000884.1:50782-81574 GCA_003416845.1 Oplegnathus fasciatus | reverse complement strand
TTAGGCTATTTCTCTCTTGCACGATTATCTGAAACACTGTCTTTTAACAAGTTTAATATGTGACTGCATTGGGAAAAACAAAACCCCGTTGAATTTAGTGGGAGGGGTGTAAAACTTAGAGCATTTAATTAAAATTTAATTTGTCATTGTGTGCCAATAATAAACAGCTTCACGCAATTTACACTGTAATTTCCCTTCAATTCTGTTCGCCTTTGTGCTGAACAATATATATAAATATAACACAGACATATATAATATATATATATATAGTTATGGTAAAATTCGGCCCACATAAGGTATTTTTTATTTTTCCATTTTGGCAATTGAATAAATGTTGTGTGTCCTCGGTGTTGCTGCTGAAAATAGTAAGTGAGGCCCATTTAAACTCACAGCTATAAGAGAGAAGGAGCGTGTCTGCATCTTCCGTGTGAAGAAAAAAAAATTCCTCAACTGACTTTTTTTTTAAAAAGTGTCATCTAAAAAATCGATGTGTGCGTAAATGCTAAGTCAATAAGCCTTGAGTCGAATTGAATAAGTGACTTTTCACTCCAACCTCTCCAGCCAGCAGCAGTCTGCGGTTTGTCCAACATTCTCCTCTCTTCGGCTTTTATAGCGTGAAATTACCGCAGTGTAGTTGTGTAGTCCACTCTTTAATCCTCCGTCGGCTCATATGTGTTTCTTATGTCGCTGTCAATAGCCATAGAGAGAAATATAATTCTCTCTTCTGGGAGGCTGAAGGAAATGGCAGGCATTATTGATTCCCTGCAGTGTCAGGTAACTACTGCGTGGTTTTAGGGCCGTGCGAGGCAGTCATGTGTAGTGGGATATAAGACAGAAGAGGTGGGCAAAGCAGTTGGTCATCAGCAATTAACAAGATTTAAGAATATTTTAAAGCATCAATTTATACAAATATATTTTTAAAAGAGCTATTCCATACTTTGATACTCAGTATTAGTGTCAGACATGTTATAAATATATCACTTTAATGCCCCAAAAGTTAAACAAACCCCTCACTACTCATAAAATGATTGATTATATTTACTTTATGTGGGTTTACTGCTAAAGAAGGATAGGTCATGAAGGGGAGAGTGAAATGCAAACAGATAGATGGCTGATTCTGTCCTCCACAAAGGTGAGAGGGAAGGAGAGAGAGAGAGGGAGAGAGAGGGAGAGGGAGAGAAAAAGAGAGGAGGGAGGCTTGGGCACAAATCAATTCACCTGAGAGACGCATTATTGTCTTCGGTTTCAGGCGAGGAGGAGCTGAATGCTATGAAAAATTAAAAGGATGCCAGTTAGTTTAAAGGATCGAGCCAGACAACTCCACAGCGCACGAGCACGCACACACACACACACACTGAACAAACTGAAAAAAGTCTTATAGTGCTCTAATTTAATGTTCTTAGTAATCCATGTTTTGGGGCACATTTTAGATTAAGTTGGCGTTCAAAATACTCCTCTGCCTTCGTAGAAGAATAAACAGCTCCCTTGTCCTTTACATGTTTATTATGTCAGTGCATACACACTGTACACACATGACCTTATTCACTTAGCTGAACACACTGTATGACACAAAGCCTTGATGAAACTGTGCAGAAAGGACAGCATTTGCTTAAGTGAAATAAAGTAAATGCCAAAATAAAATAAAAATTATTTTTTCATGGGGAAAATTAGCTGGAAATGGTTCAGTGGCACTCCTTACCACTCTTGCTGGGAACCACAGATCTAATGACAGGGAAGGACTTTTGTGTTTGCATGCGAGTGCGTGTCTTTGCAGCCCTCTCCTTTGTTCAACTGTCAAACTTTTCTGACGGCCTTTGCACAATGTAGCAGCGAGGAGCCATTTTGTGCCGTCCTGCTGGGATGATGGCATTGTTTTCCATTCTTTCAGCTGGCCCTTTGTTGCAGCGTCACCCTCTGCGTGACAGCAGCAAAAACAACCAAAGAGACGAGGACAGAATGTGATTTCTGTCTTCGTTTTTCTGATCGCAACATTTAATCTCACTTAAGTTGGAGACAATCAACCTCGGCCTCCTGCGCCAACCTGTCTCCTGTCTAGTATTAATAGGGTCACTCACTGTCTTCGTGTGCTAGCCAGCCACTGTGTCTGTGGTCCAGAGCCAGCCAAGCAGCCGTATCATTTACACTTCTCCATTTTCATTGTTGATATTTACTTCTGCAATTATCTCTCCACTTCACCCTCGGCTGAAGATGATATGCTGAAGTTAACGCTGCCGCTTCCCTCCTTCAGTCTCCTGTTGCTCGCACATAAACACACCGACAGAAGGTCTAACCGACAGATGCAAGAAAAAAAAAAGTACAGTATGGTGGCTGGTTTCATCCACAATGTGAGTGTAAGAGATTACATTTGGCAATCAAACCCCCAAGTAAGCGTTCAGGCGACATCCCTGGAAAACAATGTTAGCACAGGTGATGATTTACCATTAGACATGTGTACAGATAAATAGAAAAAGGTGACTTTTCCATTTTATATCCACTGACCCACATTTTATTTTCTCGATTTTGCCCCTCAAGTGTGTGGCTGATCACAACCCAAGAAGCCATGGAGGCCTCACAGGACCTCAACGAACAGATGGTGAGTTAAACGCTACTGTATGTATGCAAGTGTGCGTGTGTGGGTGGGTGAGTATACCTTGTATCGGCCACACAAGTCTGAGGTATGGGTGCATTGGAGAGATGTGTGTGTGTGTGTGTTTTTGCGCTAACACACAGCAGATGTGGTTCAGTGAGTGTACAGTAACCATATGGCAGCAGTCACAGTGAATGAGACTTCATTAGAAACAATGCTGGATGTAGACATCAATTTAGGAACTCTGTGTGTGTGCGCAGGAGTGTGTGTGTGTGAATTTGTGAGCATAGGTGTGTATGTAATACAAGTGAATCCACAGTCATTTAAATTACTGATTAACTGAATGGAAAAAAGTAGGTCTTTTTTTTATCTCTACCATATCTTTTAGACCTCAAATCACACACACACACACACACGGTGCCTGAGGGTTTGTTAGCGTCTCTGCGTCACATCAGCGCAGCGTCCCAGTTCTGCTTGTTTAAAGATCAGGCTGTATTGTTGGGAAAATGATTTTGGCGGCGAGCGAGGTCCACTCGCATTTCAAAGTCGTTAGTCAGCCACCAGAACAGGTGTAATTTCATCTCCTCCTCCTCCTCCTCCTCCTCCTCCTCCTCCATCAAGCCTCGTTCTCTCTCCCTCACTCTCCCTCTGACCTGCCAGCCTCCACAGTAATAATAGCACGAAGTGGGACAGAGCACATGAACTATGTTGTTTTTCCCCCACTTTTTGTGTTGCTCTGTCAGACTCGCCCTGGGTTTAGATTACGGGCTGACCCCAGCGGAGTACTGTCACTCACATATACAGTACAGTGCATGCACACAACAAAAACACAGAGAAAACATGAAGGAAGAAAAGAAAGAAAGAAAGAAAGAAAGAAAGAAAGAAAGAAAGAAAGAAAGGAAGAGAGGAGCATCCATCTTGTCTTGCTGCCATCCAAATATCAAATATTGATGTCCATATTCCACAATTACTTCACCTGCTTTAAATAGGGCAGTGATATCATTTATAATGTGAATTTGAGCTGCGGCTCAAAGGCATTGATTAATTGTTCAGGTTGGAAATGAGACCTCAGAGCAAGGACAGAGATTTTAATCATATCACACAGAGCTATAGGCTTATACAGCTGAGATCTGTGACTGCAGGAAATGTTAGGACATTACCTTTTTTTGTTAGAAATCTTCAAGTTTACTTCATGAGGCAGGTAATTGGTGAATTAAACTTGTAAAAAAAACTTGAATCAGTATCTGGTCTCACTGATGTGATGGAATTTTGAATATACAGTGTATAATGTACATTCAGCCCATTAGGTACACCTAGCTAAAATGATATAACCAATAAACCCTACCTTCATGAGGTCATAATGTTCAGTTGTTGTTAAAATGTTTTAGAGGTGTTGATTCAACTTTATGGTCATCTTGGAGGCTGAAGTTTGTGGTGATGTTGAAATATATTGTTTTATACTGAGATGTGTTTCTGATATTCAGTAAACCCTTACAGATGACAATGGGGAGGACGTAGTGTAATGGTGTGTAAATTGCCGTAGCTCAGGGTGACAAAGTTAAAATGCTGGTTGAGCAGAAACAGACACTTAACTGTCATGCAGGGCTGTGGTGATTATTTTCATTATCAATTAATCTGTTGACTAATTTCTTGATGAATTGATTCATTGTTTGCTCCATAAAATATAAAAAAAATAGTGAAACGTGCCGAGCACACATTCCCAAACCCCAAGTTGACATATTCAAATGTCTTGTTTTGTCCCACCACACATCCAAAACCCAAAGATATTTAGTTTAATATCATAGGTGATGAATAAAACCGGAAAATAATCACAATTGAGAAGGTGAAACCAATAAACATTTGGCATTTCTGCTTGAAAAAAAAAACTTAAAATGATTAAGTGGTTACAAAATAGCAATAATTTTCTGTCGATCGACTAATCAATTTATCGGCTAATCATTTCAGCTCTACTGTCCTGCTCTGTTTCGAGGTTTGTCAAATTACTTTTTAGTTTATCATATTTGCAGTTTTGTGCTTATTGTCTCACTTTGAGTACAACTGAACCTCAAATTCCAAGTACGAACGACAGCGTTCACAAATTCAATTTAACTTCAATTGAAAATGAAGGTTTTAATTTGTAAATTGATTCTATAATTGTAATTCATTTCCTTGGAATGTTTTCCTCTTGTTTAATATTTAAACTGAAAGGGGCTAATGCTTTCCCCGCACTGCTTCACTGAAATAGGCGTGTCTCTGGTGACTAGGAAAACAGCGCAGACCTCACACACAAAGTTTCGGGGAGTTGTCTGTTGATACCTGATACCCCCAACCCTCCCCTCTACCCTTTAAAGTCCCCCCGTCCCTTACTTCCTCCACCCCGCCCTTTTCCCACCACATCCATTGCGCGTCATCTGGGTTATGGTCAGGCGTCCTCTCTGGCCGCCTGCCTGCCGAGGGCCAGCCTGCCGTCTGGGGTCCTCAGGGAGCACTGGAAGGAGCCTGAGGCAGGGCCAACAGTGGTTAGCCCCGTAATGCTACTTTTAGCTTGTTTAAGTGTCTCAGCCCACCTGTTGTCACATACTTGTTTAGCTGTGGAGAAAAGGTGATAACTGTTTTTTTTTTTTTTTTGAGTGATGCTCTTTGAGATGATGGTGAAGAGACAGTGATGATGCTGTTTGGATCAAATGTTTATTAGAAATTTAGTTAAATCCTAAGTATGAATTTGTATAAGTATTAAGCAGATATTTAGTGAAGATAGAGCAGCATGAGTCCTGAAGTATACACACAAACAAACACACTCCAACTCCACACACAGTCCCTCAATGGCTCTTGATACGACAGAGCCCTGATTGAAGTCTCCAGTCTGTTGGCTGGTGGAAGAGGCATTGAGAGACGCGGGGGGGAGGGAGCAGTGGTGTTTGTTGACCCCGGGGAGCCTTACAGGATTTAAATGTATGGCCACCAGAAGAAAAAAGTGAGAGAGATGAAGGAGGAGGGAAAAAAAGGATGAAAAAAGAGGGGAAAAAAGGTTCTTTTAGCCGTAGCCTTTTCCTCTGGTGCGCTGGGAGAGGCCCCGAGTATGGCAGCTGTCCCACTCTATGTGTGTGTGTGTGAGAGAGAGACAGAAAGACAGAGAGAGAGAGAGAGAGACCAACTTAGAGGAGGAAAGGGGTCAGGTTGCACCCCTCTTTCACCCCTACAACCCCATACAGACACATTCACACAAACTTACATGCAGCAGCAGTAGCTAAATACGAGCACGGCCCAACCCTGATTGCCAAGATTGCATTGGCGTCATAGACAGTCGTTTCAAAATCTGCCCGGCGACAAGGCATGTGGACAGATCACAGGAGTGTGGAGTGTAACAGCTACCCCCTGGCATCCCTCTAGTAGGCTGGCATCCTAGTTGTGGCACCGAGGTGCACTTCAATTTCAGCTCCGTGTACAGTGATTCTTGTAAGATTTATGTTTAGTTGACAGCTGAGTGTCGCTGAGAGAGTCTGCCGTTCAGACTTCTAGTCACCTCCGTCTGAGCTGTACAGAGGGAGGAAAGTATTTAGGACACTTAATATTTTCATGAAATAAAAGCCATTATTGTTGATTGAATTGTGGTTGATAACCATGGCAAAGGAGGAGATGAAGTCAAAGAGAAGCTGTGTGCAGAAATGCTGTAGCTCACGAGGAAGCTGTTTATACGTTAAATGAATCGTTCCACATTTTTGGAGAAATGCTTAATCAAGAGTGACGGCCGAGACCGTGTTTTTAGAAGTGTTTTTGACATCCGTCACTCGGCCATCTTTTTACGCTCAGAGTCTGTTTTTCCTCTGGTACTCTTAGTGAAGCATAATCTCCACAGACAGCTGTTCATATCACACAAATCTCTCGCCGTTTATACGTTCTGAGCTTATTAACGGTATCTGATTGATCGAGGTGCAATGAGTGACACTGGGGCCTCCCTAAAATCAATAAATCAGTACAAAAAAAATGCTGATTTTGTCCTGTGGAGCCTGAATGAAACAATTTTTGTTGAGTGAATTTCTGCCGTCAGTCAGCGCGGTGAAGACAGTTCGGCCGGCCGCTGTCCTCTCAGCTCTCAGCTGAGAGCTGACAGCTGTTTCTGAGGAAACGGCCGAATGGAGGTCCGAGTTGGTGTGGATTTAATGGACAGAGCGCTTCAATAGCACTTAGGCATTGTTTCCATCTCGCTTTTGATGTGGATTCCCAGTTAGGTGATATATTTATCAGTTCAGTAAAGCTTCAGCCAGCAGCCAGTTAGCTTAGCTTGGATCTGTCCAAAGGTAGTAAAATCCGCCAACCACCACCTCTACAGCGTATTGATTAAGTCACTACCCTCAGCCTAGAAATAGTCCAGCATAGAAAACCGCAACATGTCATTTTTACACTTTGTTTTTTGTACAGATTAAACAAATGAGATATAACATGGTAATTACTTAGCTTTAGGCCAGGTCGCAGGCGGATTTTTTACCTTTGGACAGAGTCAGGCTAGCTGTTTCCCCCTGCATCCAGTGTTTATGCTAAGCTATGCTAACCAGCTGCTGGCTGTATTTAGCAGGCACACAGGAGATTGGTATTGATCCTCTCATCTAACTTTCTATAAGAAAGCAAATAAACCGATTTCCCAACTATTTTTTCCATATTAAGAATATTTACAGCGTAATATGTTCTGGAATTTACTAGCTTCATCCACAAAGTGAATTGGTGATTTTTGTTCTTTTCAAGAACTATGCAGAATTTTGGAAACTTGGTGAAATCAGCCCGAAGTGAATAAAGGATCCTACTTTCATGTGAAAAATGGAAAAAGAACTTCTACAGCCTCTTTGTTTTGACATTACTTTAAGATGCTTGAAACAACCAAAACGTCACCAAAAACCTATTCAGTTTTTGCCTTGGTTCAGATAATTTATAACGCATATATAAGAGGGTTGAGTGAGAGTCTGGCCGGCCAGGGAAAGCCAGCTAGGTGTGAGGTGAGCAGGTCACAGACAGCCTGTGAGCCAATCACAGTCTGACAGAGTCAAACCCCCCAAACAGACTGGAGAATCCATCTAGAAACCCAGAGCAACCGGCGTGGGCTTTCTAGAGGAACGCACCAGACAGGAAACCACATGATACGTGTGCTTTAGTGTCTGCTGTGCGTGTCTGTGTGAGAGTATGTGTGTGTGTAGGTGTTTCTTTCTCTGTTATACGCATATGCTTTCTGTGGTGTGGGACGGCTGAGGTCATCTGAGTGGAGACTGTCTCATATTGTGACCATGCTTGTTTCAATCAGGGCACAATATTTCATGCCAAGATTCTTCACTTTATTGATTATTCAAAGAGTTTTCAAGGCAAATCACATTATTGCCAGATGTTGCATTTCTCTCCACTGACCATTTTAACAAGATAAAAATCATTTGAAAAGAAGTTGATTCTTCAAGAAACTATACCAGTAACGGCACTGAATTCAAACTGAAAATGACATTACATGAACAGAAGTCCCTGGTAAAAGCACTAAAACATTTTATTCTTTGTTCCCAGCAACGTCCATAAATAGAGCCCTTGATAGCACAGCCCACCGTTTGTTTGGCCTGGTATTCTGGCCAAACGCTCATCTGCCATTGGTTACAAAAAAAGGAGCATATTTCCTCATTTTGCTGGGAAGGAAATGAAATTGCAACAATTGTGCTTTGGTTACGGAGGAACCTGCCTGCCCTGCCTGCCGCGAGAACTTCCTCTGCTGCTCTGTTGGGAGATTGTATTTCTCTCTCTGCAGCGTAGAATCAGAGCGGTATCAGAGAGGTCGCCGAGGCCAGATGGGTTGTGACCTGGGTCTCTGTGCTGACTTCATACTCCAGACTAGGGCTGCAAGTAATGATTGTTTTCACTGTTGATGAATCCTTTGTTTAATTTTTCGCTTGCTCGTTTCCCTTTAACATATATATATTTGACATTTTTGTTTGTCTTTGACTGAAGATCATTGCTGTTCATTGTCATCAGTGTGTCCTTGTGGTATATGTGTTTAATGCCTGGCTGAAAACCAAATGTTCAAAAGTTAAAGTTATGTTATAAAATGTCAAAAAGCATCAGTTTAAAACCCAAATATATCAACTTTTCAATGATATAAAACTTAGAAAAGCAGCAAATCTTCACATTTTAGAAGCTGGGACCAGAAAATGTGAAAATGTACTTGATAAATGAACAATTAACGATTAATGGATTATCAGAATTCTCCATGATTAATTCTCTGTTGATTCGATTAATTAAATAATTAACACATTTTTAAGCACTACTCCAGACCTACATAAAATCTGTCTTGATCGTCTTGATAGGACTTACCAGATAGCTGAATAACATTGACCCTTCTCTTGTAGTAGTATTAGTAATCTGAGAAAGTAGCATAGTGCCAGCATCTCGCAGGTGGAACGGTGGGTGGTAAAAGGTTAAAAGCTACAGTACAACATGTAGTATAGAACAAATAAAGCATGCTGCAAGCCCTCCAGTATCATTGAGACTATTTCAAATTAGCATTTTTATTTTCTGTTTGTGCTGGATTTATTTATTGATGTATTTAAGATTTCCTGAGGAAGCATATTTGTCCATCTGACCAAGTTTGAACTCGATCTATACAGCGTTGATGCCCACAGAGACACATTTTACTCTCCCTGTCCTTGATTCTTTCTGTCTGTCTGTCCCACCTTCTCTTTCTCCGCAGGCCTGCCCGCCTCTTCGTCTCTCCCTGTGTGTCTCTGGCTAGAGTGATGATTCAGGGCCTATTGTGAAGTCAGCAATCCGATACAGAGCCAGCCGAGAGCAGGGGGGGAGGAAGGTAGATGATGGTGGGGAGGGGGGGGCTGGTAGAGAGAGTAGAGGGGGATGAGAAACAGAAGGGATTATGGGTGTTCTCATAGCCAGGTCCATGCTGTCTGGAGCCCGGGGCGCTTTGGCACCCTCACCTGTCCTCTGCTTTACCTGTTGCTCTCATTCTCTAATTTGGCCGATGGTCTCCGTGTCTCTTTGTCTTCCTTTTATCTTTCTCTTTCTCACACCCCCGAGCTCTCCACTGTCCCTTTTTGGACTCTCTGCCCTTCCCTCTTTTCTTTTTCACACTTACGTACATCCTCCTCTCCCTCAATCTGCCTCCCTTCTTCGCAGACATATGGTATTGTGAGTGATTTTATTAGGAAGATGATATGAAGTGTTTCAAGGCCTGGTATGATGGAACAGCTTGCGACTTTTGAGACATTAAACTCCCGTTCGCTCTCCGCGGCGCGTAGGGCAGCAGTAACTTCTAATAATCGGCTGCATATTGAATCTGAGAGCAGATGGCGTGTGTGTGAGGGCATACCTATCTGTCCGCTGAATGTCTCTCCATGCGTCTTTTTTAAAGGATATCTACCTTATGTTGTACATCTCACATGCACACACACACTGTGATGTCATGAGCAGCATTATTTAACAGGCAGCTGGGAGGCCATTCATCATTTAATTAAAAGCGTCTGAAAGGGATCTGAGGCCTAATGAGATTAGCTTTAATTATTGATGCTGCTGTTGCTGCCACAGACACGCACTTACACACACAGGCACACACACACACACACACACACACACACACACACTTGTTATGACCACCGCGGACACTCTCTTAGAATTAGACTCGAAACACACAAACATTTGTATCTGCACTTTTTGTTTTTTCAGTTCTTTGCTCTCTTACCTGATCTTTCTCCCAACACACACACACACATTTCATTGATTTTGCTCCACGGTGGGATGTGGAGGTGCTCGTGGAGGGGTGAGTTGGTGGATTCGGAGGGGGAAGGCTTGCGGTATGGGGGACCGAGCGGGGGGTGCGGTAGCTGCGGTCGGGTTGGGGATGAGGAAGGGTGGGAGGGGATGCAGGAGGATGGTGTTGTGTTTCTTCAGGTCTCTCACAGCAGCAGAGAGGAGCTCTTACTGTTCTCGTCCACTCGACTCTCCATTTCATCAAGTTGAATTCTGCCACAAAAGTCCAGATAAACACCAGTGGCTGTATTTCGAGGGCTAGTTAACCATTTAACATCCTTTTTTTAACTTTTACTTCCCCTTAAGTAGCTTTAAGGTTGTAAAATCATCTTATTTCATATTTTTTCGAACAGTATATGTATTCTTGTTACAGCTCTTCCTTTTTTATGGCTGCACCATTTCATCATGTTATCAAGTGAAAATATCCTAGATGTCTTATGTGTCATTTTATATTGATTTCCCCAGAATTAAGCCTTACATACTTGTTGTTTTTTTCGCGTTTGGCTGCACAGCATGAGTTTGTAACGACTGACCCACCTTCTAGCCGCTGCTTGTTGTACCTTAAAATTGCTCGAGTCGAAGATAGATTTGTTCTAAATATTTAGATTGTTCTCCTTCTTCTTCTTCTTCTTCTAAATGAAGCCTTAACTTAAACTACCATTGTTAACAAATAGGTATAGTTTCAGAGTGAGGATATATCTGTAATATTATATCCTATATAATGCATGGAGCCAGGAGTCATGCATTGAGTCATTGAGATCAGTTATTTAGGGCTGCTGATTTTCAATTAATTGATTAATCACTTTGTCTATAAAATGTTATACATAAATGTTGAAATATTAGTAATTAATCACCTAATTATTTCCAGACTACACTTGTATATCCAGGTCACTGTGCAGTTATCTGTCCCAGTACCTGTTTCTTTCTACTGATGTGCATATTGTACCTTTAGATATTTCATATTGAGTTGTGTGTTCTTGTGTGTTTCTGTGCCACTGAGTAGAGTGATGGCCAGAGTGCTTGTGTGTGCGTTTATGTATATGTGTGTGTGTGTGTGGTCAGCCATGGACTGGTTTAGGTTTCTCCCAGTTGTTTTTTTAATCACTCTCATCAGATTAGCTGAGCAGGGGCAGTCGAGGCCAAACGCTTCACAATTAACAGCGCAGAACCGGCCCGCACACACACACACACACACATCCATCAGTGACTTTTCATTTGTCTCCATTGAGTAAAGCTGCATTAAATCATGTCTGTGATCCCCTCACTCTCTGAGACAATGAGGAGCCAATTTAAATGGCAGATATGAAGACCACCAGGACGGTGAGCAGCCTTAGTCACTGTTCTCCTCCACTGCACTTCCTCCCCAAACATGTGTATTCACTACAAGTTGATTAAATAAAATAATCTTTGGGATTCTAAAATTAGTAAGGTGCACTGACTGACCACCCTTTGCTTGCTTTGTTTGTCCATAGTTACACAGAGATGAAAACACAAGACATTATTTTTAAAGATGACACATTAAACACAGCAGCTTACAACAGAAGAAGTCAGAAGAAATGCATCATTTAAGAAAAATCGGAAACACGTGATGTTGTAAAAGTGGAATTTCAGCCAGGAAACGTAGTACCAAGTTAGCAAGAGTTATGCAGGGTAGCAGCTTACCGTGCAGGCAGACTGCTTGGTCTTTAGCGCCGGCCTGTCGTCGGCAAACCACTAAGAATGCGATCGAAACTGGAGGATCTAATAATGATTTTACAAGGTAAAATTCATTCATGGAGCAAAGGCAAGGCTTTTTATTTCCCGTCTTTTTTTCCCCAAATCTCAGTTTGTTGTTGTAGCAGCTGATAGCGGCACGTCTAGCCATCTGTTAAAACTGGGCTGAATTTTCATCATATAACCAGTTCTACGGGATCTGCTGGACAGATTTCTTTGCAAAACCGCTTAAAAAGTGAAATCCTTCATTTACATTACAGTGTTATACGATAGTTTACAAGTGAGGTGCAATCGCAGTAATGACGGTTTGACTGCTTCCTACCACCCGGATTCGTCTGTAGCTGAAATCCCTAATCACGTGACAGAATCTGATGCATCACAGATCGAAACAGGAGGATCTAATAATGATTCAGGAAGGTAAAATCTAATACATAGAGCATCCGCAAGACTTTATTTCCTTTTTGTGTCCTAAAATCTCAATTTGTTGTTGGAGCAGCTGATAGCAGCACAGCCCAGAAAAGGCATCTAGCCGTCTAAGCAAATAAGCTTATTTCCCAAAATGTTGAACCATTTCTTTAAAGCAGAACCCCTCCCCCCAACAAAAAAAATCTCCAAAACCCAAAGGTATTCAGTTTACTATCATAGAAGACTAAAAAAAACCCTGCAAATATTCACATTGGATAAACTGGAATCAGTTCATTTTTGATGTTGATTGACTAATCAATTAATTAGCTTATCATTTCAGCCCAAGTTACAACTATATATCATAATAATAACCATCTGTCCATATTTTGCTGTGTAGAAATGCTGTCCAGCTCCATCACATTTATAAAAATATATTCAGATTCAGGTAACCTGGTTGGTTGAAGACATTTTGAATTAATCTTCGCTGTAGTTTGAATGTACAAGAATTTACAGATTGCAGCTTTAACTTGTAGAGGTGTTCCCAAAGTTGTATTTTATGCAACAAAATCATTTCTTGTGTTATTTCTTTGTTATCTGTGCAGTCATGGAACTTGTAATATTTCATCATACATCACATGCAAGATAGTGTGAACAGGAAGTGTGTATTCCTTTAAGCCTTTCCAATAAGCCTTTTTAAATTCACTGTAACTCCTTTCTCTGTCTTGAATGGCGTAACGTTTCTGTGCTATATAGCTTGGAGCGACTATGCTGTGTGTTGTTCTCTCATTTCTCAGATTGTTCGTATCGTCTTGGGGGTTCAATGTAGAGGCCAGCGTCTAGTTTTAGCTCTATTTTTGTCCTTTTTTTCTCTCCCTGGGCGATTCGAAGACAAAGGTTTGAAGACATGTGATACTTTAGGTGCAGAAACTGTGTGTGAATATACTTTCATTTCTGTGTCCTCACACATTGTAAGCAACACTAGGCAGCTCTTGGCAAATTCACGTGAGCATAGTCAGGTAAAGAGAGGTGCACCTAGCTAGAGAGAGAGAGATGTTTTTGGAGAGTACCTTTTCACCCAAACACCTCCTCTCCCTCCTCCTCCTCCACCTCTTCCCTGCTCCACAGACTCACCCTGTTCTTCCCTTTCACTCCCTCACTTCTTTTTTTCTTTTATAGCTTCCTACTACACCTGAAAAAGGGGCATTTTTGGAGGCATAAAGAGAGGGATAGTTTTACACCTCCCCAGGCTGGGGGAACTGGGGGTTGTAGGAGGAGTGGTGGAGGTAGGGAGGGAGGGAGGAGGCTCAGCACAATGTATTTTACATGAAAGGAAGGGGATAGAGTTACCACACCGATAACCACTCATACAAATGGGGAGAGCAGAGAGCTTTGAGCAGGGGACAGGTAAACGTGTGAGTCTGTGTGAGTGTGTGTGTGAGTGTGTGTGTGTGTGTGTGTGTGTGAGAGAGAGAGAGAGAGAGAGAGAGAGAATGTGGAGGATAGATGGAGATGGAGGTTGTGTTTGTGTGGTGAGTAACATCCTTCATGAGTGTGTTTTGCGGTCGACACACACCAGCCGATGTCAGAGACAGGGATGGCTGAATGATCACGTTGCACAGGTGTGTGTGTGTGTGTGTGTGTGTGTGTGTGTGTCTTTCTCTGTGAATCCCGTTAGCTAAGTCTACACAACGAAAGTCTTTTTCTTTTTTCTGTTCCTGTTTTTTTTTTAATAAAAGCATAAACAAAGTATTTTTTATTAGGAATATGTCAACATGTTAGGAAATGCACTTATTCACGTTCTTGCCGAGAGTTAGATGAAAAGACCGACACCACTCTCANGTCTGTACGATAGATATGAAGCTACAGCCAGTAGCCAGTTAGCTTAGCTTAGCACAAAGACTGGAAACAGGGGGAAACAGCTAGCCTGGCTCCAGTAAAACCACAACTTGCTGTTTTTACACTTCAGTTCTTGTGCGGATTAAACAAACAAGATATTATGCACTAATTAGTGAGTCTAGAGGTGCTGGTAGGTGGATTTTGTTGACTTTGAACAGAGCCAGGCTAGCTGTTTCCCCCTGTTTCCAGTCTTTATGCTAAGCTAACTTAACTAAGCTTAGCTAAGCTAAACTTTAGCTTCCTATTTATCGTACAGGCATGAGAGTGGTATCAGACTTCTCATCTGACTCTCAGTGGGAAAGTCAATTCCCAAAATGTCGAACTATTCCTTTAAACTCAGATTTAATTATATTATTATTATTATTATTATTATTATTATTATAAAACATAGATATAAAGTATTTAAAATGCACTTCATAAATACAATTATTTAAACGAGATAATAATGTATTTGTAAGTCTAAAGGGATTTAAAAAATATCTAAAGAGCTTCTGAAAAAATCTCACTGCAAAATAAATTAAAAGAACCAATAACAACAAGACAAAAGAAAGAGGAGCAGAGTCTGTCTCCGTCTGTCTTACTGTCTGCGGAGGGGAAGATAAACTGCTGTTGTTCCACTTGAAGAACAAAGTTGTTCTCGAGGGCCTCCTAAAAGGGAGCGAGGCACCTTCGCCAGACACTTTTAAAACACTCCTAAAGTCAACAAAAACCAAAGGCGAGTCCTGTCATTTAGCTGTGTAATATACTACCCGCTTCCTTTGCTCAGTTCACTGCTCTGTTGTGCTCATGCTACGCCACTGTTTTGTTTGTCTTTTTGTATTTCATCAGGCGTGTTTTGGGACACCTCCCCTGCTCCCTTCTCCACTTGCTGTGAAAATATTTCATCGGGGATGTTTTTGGACGACCCCCTCCTGATGGGGTCCTGCCTAGCTAATAATAAAGTGCTTGAGTTGTCAAGCTCTTCGGCAACACCCTAATCTGTTCTGACAGCTAGTCCTCCACATGCACTCTCAAACGTCCAGCACACGCACACAACTGCATGTCGGCATGCACGTATAACACACTTTCAACAGACATTTGCACTGATGTATGCACACGGGTCCACAGACAGTCTATCAATCAAGGTGTTTATTGGGGTTGGGGGATAAATGCTGTGGGACAGGGCCGCATGCTGTCACCATGGTGACCGAGCTAAAGGTGGCTGGTGCACAGTTGGACACAGTGGCCCTGTTCCAAATTGGTCTCTAGGCCTGTATACATTCGGCACCCTTCTCAGCTGTTTTCTGTTGTCTAGATGTACAGTAACATTCAAACTGGTCTGTATGTTGTCAAAGGGCCTGTTCACTCATATTAAAAACTTAATCACTTCATTATAGTGGTATATATGCAGATATTCCTGGGTTTATTTGCCAACTAAGTTTTAGGTGTTGGCCGTAAACTGATTTTTGGTCCGACACATTAAATTTAAACAAATTTAAAACAATACAAGTCAGTGACAATGCCACAGCTACAGTATATAACAGTACAAAGATCACCAAGTTGAATACCAGAGTGGTGCTTAGAAACAATATGATAAACTAAGATCTGCAGAATCCCTCCCCCCCTCCCCCCCAGCCTTGTGGAAGACTCTGGTCATGTGCAATGAGGGAAGGGGCAGAGTGCGCACAGGTAGCCAGGTATGTAGGTAGACAGACAGGTAGCCCGTCCAACCACTTCATTCAAACCGAATGAAATTATTACAGGCCTGCGGCAACCGCAGACACTGGATTTTTTTCTTTTTTTTGTCAGAGCATTTGATTTATTGATTGATGTCGGGATGTAAAGAGATTTCAACAAATATAACAAAACATGCTTCTAAGATACACTGCCTACCCTAGCTTTAAGATCATTTCCACAACGAGTAACAGACATAGTGTAGCCTAACACACATACAGTATTTCATAGGTAGAAAGTAGTTCCAATAAAAACTGTTCACAGTGAGGTATGTGGATGGGAGATTTTTTGTAAAGACAAGTTGTGTTGAACTTTTTCAATGTAAAGTTTGTATATGAGTGTGTGTGATCATTTTCCTGTCTGTGTCTGACTCGTGTGTAGGTGTGTGTGTGTTTGGGCGTGTACCTCCCCTGATAACACCTTGACAACCACAGTGAAAGAGTGCCATCTTCAGACCGAGGCAGCTGGGAGGCCACCTAGTTGATACAACACCCCCACTGACCCCTCCGGCTCAGCTACGCTTCACATATGACACACACGTGCAGCCCGTGTGGTTCCAATTAACACAGATTGAGTGTGTGTGCTCAGGTGTACATGTGAGTCTCTGTACCGTGTGGGGTGAGATGTGGGAGGATGTGTGTGTATGCGTGTGGANGGGGGGGGTCAATTGCATGGTGTGAAGTTTATGGTCTGGCCTGTACTTTCTACTGCACAGCAAGACATTGACATTACATACACGCCATGTCTCCATTTACCGTCTTAGCTTCGTGGAAGTAATCACACTAGAGCTAGCATCAGCAGGATTTACTCGAGCAACGAGTCATACACATGGATGTTTTTCATTTTAGGAGCTCAGACTTTCAGATATTCATTATATTTTCATACACAGGCTACTGACAATGTGGAATTCAGTTCGTCTGTGTCTTTATTAGAAATGGACCTACACGAAAAGAAGCAGTCTGTTACATTTAAAAAGTTATTTGGCTTTAAATGTAAGCCTGAGTGAGTCTGTAGTGAGTGACAGCAGAGAGAGAGAGAGAGAGGAGGGGGAGGAGGAGAAGAGAAAAAGAGGGGGAGGAGGCAGAGGAGGCAGAGGAGGAGGGAAACGGGACGAGTGAAATGTGCCCCATTACTAGAGTCGAGGAAGACAGGAGCTGTGCATGGATTGACCTCAGAGACAGAGAGAGAGATAGAGAGAGAGAAAAGTGTAGTTTAAATGCAGTTTGTGTCTTTTCTCCAGCCGCTACATGTTTGCTCAGAGTGAAAGAGAGAGGCACAAAGAGAAAGAGAAAAAGAATTCTCCTGTAGAGCAAAAACAAGAAAAACGTGACACCTGGAGTACAGAGTGAGAGGCAGGTAGAGAGAAACGAGTTGAAGTGCGTTGGTGTTGGAGGAGCGTGTGTGTGTGTGTGTGTGTTACTGCTTGTGTGTGAGACCAGCGAGCCTGTGTCTGAAGGGAAGCTAGCGGATCGTACAGCTCTGTAATGCTTTGTGGAAGTATAACTGACCTGATTACACCCTGAGGTAAGACTGCATCTCTAACTCTGTGTGAGTGTGTGTTTCATGCTCAAACTAATGCTATACTTTAGTTTCTTATTGTAGTGTACTGTAGTGTCTTCTGTAATTTTAGTGCATTTAATATTCTGTTTTGCTAGTCACACTTGAGTAAATGCTGCTGTGTGTAAAGGAAAGATGAAAATTGCTATTTAATATTTGATGTAACATTAATTTGGCTGAATGGAGGAAATATTCAGAGCATCTGAAAAAATAAGGTCAGTAGGTTATTGTGACAGCACTGTAATTGTTTCAGGGTGCCAATCAAAATAATGTAAGTTAAATGAATTTACACTGTAAATATACTTAGTATATTTCAAAATACTTTATGTCAAATGAATGGAATTTAATTTTTTCTTCATGCTTTTATTACATGTAAATGAACAGAGGTTGTTGTTTTAGACATTATTTCTGAATTGTCATTAGTAAATATTCTTAGATATTCTGCTTTCTTATTTGTGCAACATTTGAGGTTTGATGTAGGATTTGGATTTATCTAATAAAAATGTTTCTCATGAAAATGAACAATTTATAACAATACACAAGCATTTGGACAAAAAAAAATTGAAGGTGGAATTGCTGCATTTATAGCAAAGAGATTATTTGGAAAAAATGTTTTGGAAATTTGGTTATGAATCAAGATGTTCCTTATACACAAGAATAAAAATTGTATAACAGATTTTCTTAAAGCCTTTATATACCATTTGTGTGTGTGTGTGTGTGTGTGTGTGTGTGTGTGTGTGTGTGCGCGCGTGTGTGTGTGCAACTCTATGCATGGTATCGGATGACCCATTGCAGATGGGTTGGGTTATTACCAGAAACACACAGCGCTATTCTTCTTTCTCTCTCCCTCTCTACCCCCTTTTCTCTTCCTGCGCAGGGTTTTCACAGTTTGCTAGAAACGATAACACAAACCTTGTTGACGCACCTTTTATGTCAAATTTCAGATTCTCGATTGAACTTGTTAAAAGCAAAATATAGCGAGGAGAGAGAAAAAAAGAACAAAACAAGGAAACACATCTACGACCAGAACCTGGACTGCTTCTGCTTATTTCTGACTCAGACCTACTGCTTCTTATTACTGCCTTTTAGGGTCAAATCAGGCCTCACGTTATCATTACACCCATTAGATGATAAATATCATTAATAAGTAATAACACAAACATAACAGTGTGTAATTCCCTTAAATAAATCATTGTTATTAGTGCTAATTAAATGGGGTACCTGTATTTGTCCCTCAGGGACTCCCTGGGCCGGGCAGGTTGTGTTCCAGACCGGTCACCCAGCCAACCAGGTCAAAGGTCACCTATTTAAGTGGCTTAGATGACACAAATGGGTCCTTCAGGCATCGTGGCCACCTAAGAGTATGCTTAGAGGCCCTTCGTTTTGTTATTAGAGATGAACTTTGGTGTGTTTTACTGCAAGATACGGAAAGGGCAAGATGCTGGATATGTGAATGCAGGACTTAGTGAGCTTGTAGTTTTATTATTGTGTGACAGGTTTTCATCAATAGGGTAGTCTTAATGGGTCTCCATTGGCTCATAAACACTTTGTGTACTGGATATGATAAGTGTCTATTAATGAGATTTAAAACAGCAGAAAAAAAATGTTTTAGATCATTTTCATATGTTAAAAAGACAAAATAAATGTATGGAATTATATTAAACAAGTATTTCCAATAGACAAAGATAAAAGTGGTGAGATACTGAGAGATGTAAGAGACCCGGAGAGGTCAACACAGAGAGAAAGTGTGCAATGGATAAAGCACAATGATAAAAGCTTTTCAGGATCAAAGCCCGCGTGTGCTTGTGTTTTCACAGATCATGTTGAGACAGAAACAGCCAGCGTTGTGTGTTTCCATGTGTGTGTGCACACGCACATATGGGGCCGTGTGTGCGGGGGCCCACATTTGTATGTAGCCCTGCATGTGCGTTACATGTGGATTGCAGTTTCTCACGGCCATGCTGTTGATGTCGTGACTGACAGCCTTGTTAAATTTCAGTAAAGCATGAAACGTGACATGAAAGTGGCTTATGCGAGTGTGTGTGTATGAATGAGTGAGTGAGTGAGTGTGTGTGTGTAAAGTGATCCATACGAGGGCACCGGCTAACCTTTGAACCCTGTCTTAAACAGCTAAGTGCTGCTTCTTATTCGCTCTCAGCAGGATCCTCTAATCAGAACCATAACACCACAACGCACATACACACACACACACACATACACAGAAATGTCCTAGTTTCCAAATACCTGGAGTTTAGTGTCTGCTTGGCCAAGCACTTTCTCTGTGTACTTACCTGTGATTGCGATAATGTGCAAATGACTTGAATATATGCTGCCTGGGTGAATTTGACTCTGTGTGTGCGTTTGTATGTGCATTTCCATGCGCGGGTGGGTGTGTTTGGCACCTCGCGCGTGCCCTACACCTCGACAGTGTGTTGACACAGTGATTATAGGGCAGCTGGTACACATTGGCCCTCGCTCCGCCCTGCATTTACTGTTCTAATTAGTTCCTGTTCCAAATAAGAGAGAGGAATTTTAATAGAGAACCGCTGGTCTGCCGTCTAGCTCCGCATACCCTCACACACAGCATCACACATAAAACCAGCCTGTGTGTGCTGTGGTGGAAAGGCGCTGAGGCTGAAGTGTGTTTTCTTAATTCTTTTTTTTTTTTCCTTCAATGATGAAGGAAAAGTTCCAGCACACAGTGATTGACATGGCCAAATGTCTCCAATACCCCCCAAAGTCAAGGCTCGATTTAGTGTCTACGGTGACCCGTTTAAGGGTGAAGAGTGAGCCCTGTGACCTAACATGACCCCGTCGTGACCTTTCAACTCTTTAAGGGTTGAGGAAGGGGCCTGAGCTCCGGATGGAGCGGGGTCACGGGTGAACAAGGGAAAGTTAATATCTGTCACTTAGACACCAGTTAGCACTTCTGTCACGGTGGTGGCAACGACTACGGACGCCGGCTCTTGATTTATTAGGATTTCTGCATTTTAGTAACATTTAAGAATCAGAAAATTTAAAGTCAAATGCATTTTGTTGCAATTTCTGTTTTTACTTTGAGGTAAGTTTACATCAGATTTGAGTTTTATCCCTCGTTGGCAGAATTTTCTGCTCCTTTCTTAGAACTGAGGGCGGGATTTTATTTTGTTGTTATTCACAACAGTTCATGATACTAATATAATTTGTCTGATTCATAAACACTGGTTTATGAGGCTGGTTTATAGCACACTAAACACTGGTTCTTAGGAACTGTATGTGTGTAAAGTAGTGTGTGTGTTTAGTTAACATTTCCTCTGCTCTGGTTTCTCTGCAGGTGAAGAAATCACACAGTGAATCTCATGTTCCAGACCTTTCAGACGCCAGGTACGCTCATACGTGTCTGTTTGTGTAATATGACAAACAACATTAGGTTTTTCAGAACTCTATATGTGTGTGTGTGTGTGTGTGTGTGTGTGTGTGTGTGTGTGTGTTGGTGTACAGTTATGCAGTGTATGTCCTAGTTCTCTGGTCATGGTGCAGCGAGGTGAGGTTTCACTGCAGTTGCGAGCTGTGATGAGGTCATCAACACTTTCCCAAGACCTCAGTGCCTGACACACAAACACACACACACACACACACACACACAGAGAGAGAGAGGAAAAGATATACTGATCCAATTGAAGGACAAGCAAAGGGAGCATGCTGTACACACAGTAATTTATTTAGCGCTGAAATTGATGTAGATTAATTGATAAATTGATCGACAGAAAAATAATCTGCAGCTGTCTTGATCATCGTCATTTTTTAAGCAAAAATAGTGCAGAAATGCCAAATCTTCTCTGATTCCAGCTTCTCAAATGAGAGGATTTGCTGGTTTCCTTTGTCATATATCATTGCAAACTGAATATCTTTGGGTTTAGGAGTTTCAGTAGGAGAAAACAAGACATTTAAAGACGTCACCTTAGGCTTTGGGAAGTTGCGATTGGCGTTTTTTCCACTATTTTTTAACATTTTATACGCTAAAAGATGAATCTATTAAAAAAATATAATAGCAGATAAATCGCTAATGAAAACAATCCTTAGTCGCTGGCCCTGAAACTGTTTATTTTACATGACACACCGTGCACTGTACATTGCACTTGGATGCAGCATATTTTTTCAATGACCAGACATAATGTGAAAACCAGAAAAGAGTTTATGAAACACCAACTCCTGCCATCGCCTCCCGAGAGGAGCGAAACAGAGAGGAAAGGGGGGGAAAAAAAGGACAAGGAGGGGAGACAGAATCATTTCCTGCTGTTGAGAGACAAAAGAAAAGGATGGATGAAGAGTGTCGAAGCACACAAGAGAGAGTGAAAAAGAGAGTGCGAAGAGGAAAGGCACCACAATCTGTGAAAGTTCTTAGCTGTTCTTCCCATGTATAGCAGAGATATTTTAGGCTTTCGTTTGAAGTTGGGGCTTGGCTCAATATCTCGTCCACCATTAAGCATTGTTGATGTTAAAACAGTGGTCAGTGTTTTCAGTTCAAAATGTACAGGAGAGCAGAATGAATGTTTAGCTGTAAATAGAAAAAAAGTGAGTCGACAGAGGGAGTTGATTTAGTGTGTTTATCTTTCGTACGTTCTCTCTTTTGCACCCTTAAGCTGCGTCTTTCTCATCCACTGAAAGCTATATGTTTATACCTGTCAGTCTGACTGTGGGTTGCAGTCATGTGTAGCGATGCTATCTGCCCATAGCATTGAGATGGCCTGCTTCCAGACCGAGACACAGATGTATCGTACACACACACACACACACACACACACACATGCACACACAGAGTGGTAAAACGGCAGCCCGCATTCGTTTAATTCTCGCTCCATCTCTGTCATTTCTCGCTTTGATGTCTCACACAAAAGCACAAGTGTGACCAACCTGCGGGCAACACACACACATACACACATGCGCATGCACACACACGTTCATATGAGGTACTGTCCACACACACACTGACTCAACATTAAACTATGTCTTCCACTAAAGGACATGTCAAAATGTGGGTTTGTGGCAACCGTGATGAAGAATCATAAGCGAGTGTTTTATGTTGCTTTTCTTACAGTGTGTATCCATGAAAATGTATTAAAAACACTTACACCTCTTACCGGGGGTTATGGACCCCAGGGAGAGTAGTTGTTGCCACGGTAACAACTAATAGGAATCCAAATATACAATAAACACTGTTGTTGATATGAAAGGCAGACTTCTACTCCACCGTAAATATGCATCTTAATTCTGTTCATGTCTCTATTTACTTCCACTTCCAACCCTCCCACACACACACACACACACACACACNATTACCACCTTGTGTGCTGGTTCGTCCCAGTCATGCATGTGGAACACATTGTAAAACTAAAGCATGCTGGCAGGCTGTGGGTTTGTATTGGAGCCCAGAAGTGCACACACACACACACACATATATACACACACACACTCTATAAAAGAGCCAGCAGGCCCGCAGACAATGTCTAACGCCTCTGAACACATGCTCATGTAAGCTAACTGGTACGAAGAAGCATGAAGTTTATGACTCTGTATGTGTGTGTGTGTGTGTGTGTGTGTGTGTGTGTGTGGTTCCTGTGTGGATATACAGTATGTCACTGAATGTGTTCAGTGAGATCTCAACGTAATATATGGTGGTGGGAGATTCCCAGCTGTGAGAGCGTATTGCTGTTGATCTGTTATTCATTCAAAAATTGCAGTTCATCTCATTCTCTCCCCCTCCCTCCTCCCTCCTCCCTCCTGTAGGTCTATGGAAATGCAGGACCTAGCCAGTCCTCATAACCGCGTGGGAGGTGGAGATTCGACGGGCTCCAAGCTGGACAAGAACAACCTTGGCAGCCCCTCCATCACCACCAATGGAACAGGAGGTGAGAAGGCAGAAAGTGTTCGGTGCTGCTGTAATGAATGTTGTGTCTATGGTAGAAAGGTTAGGTTTAGTGTTCAAAATATAGTTTTAAACTTCAGTTTTTTGGTCTCGGTTATTTGTTCTTTTCAGGACAATTCTGTTTTCAATTTGAATCGATCCGAATCCTTAACATTTGAAAGACAAAATTTGCTGTTCAACTACTTAATAAAAATTGTGCCCATTCCACTTGAAAGAAATAGTTCGACATTTTGAGAGATACACTTCTTCAGTTTCCTGCAGAGAATTAGATGAGAAGATGGATACCACTTTCATGTCTGTATGATAAACATGAAGCTTGCCAATTAGGTTAGCTTAGCACAAAGACCAAAAACAGCAGAAAACGACTCACTTGCCTCTGTCCAAAGGTAACTAAACACATTCACTTTTTACACTTTTTTTGTACAAATTAAATATAACATGTTAATTAGTGAGCTTTAAAAGGTGCTGGTGGTGTGATTTTGTTACGTTTGGACATGGCCAGGCTAGCTGTTTCCCCCCTGTTTCCAATCTTTATGCTAAGCTAAACTAACTGGCTGCTGGCTGTAGCTTATATTTATCCTACAGACATAAGAGTGTTACCAATCTCCTCATCCTACTCTTGGCAAGAAAGCAAATAAGCATATTTCCCAAAATGTCAAATTATTCCTTTAAGTGCTACGTAGATCAATCACCAGTAAAAGAGTCACTGTGAAAACCCACTACACTTCGACACATCATGCCAGCACTTATTGATGTCTTATTTCTTAAACTAAATAAGTAAATACTTAAAGTCCAAGCAGCTCTACCGTACATGCTGTTCGTTGTTTGTTTGGGAAAGATGCACTTACAGTTTTTTATGACATCTAGCTCTTGCTCCAACAGAGGTTGAAAGCGCATATTGTAAATCGCTTTGGGCAAAAGCAAGTGATGAGTGTAATGTAATGTAATGAAATCTATTGCAAAATCATCAGTCAGAAAGATTTTCAACATGCAGAGATAAGTACTTTTTGAGGAATTAATAGAGACGGAAGGAGACGCGCACGTGCAAGCGCACGCATACACACACCCCGCGCTGGCACGAGGACTTGAGTAAACCACTGGAGAATGTGTGTAAACACACGGTGAAGCACTTCTACTCTCCTCCGCCAACTACTTGGCAAAGTGTGTGTGTGTGTTTGAGTGTATATATGTGAGTGCAAGCCCAAAATCCCACTGGAAACTATTTCCTCTACAAGAGCATTAAAGCATCACCGCTCTCTTAGATGTCAACACCAGTGAGCCCTCTCCTCTCTTTCGTCCCCCCTTTCTTTTTCTTCCTTTTCTTTTCCTCTGTCCGTCTGTGTTTCTCTTGCCTCTTCTCATCTTTTTCTTCTCTCACCCTTGATCTTTCCCCTCTCTTATTGTCTGTCCTCTGCAATAATTTTTGACAGGGCAGTTTGATGTAACAGCACTGGATGTAAGTGCTTTTGTTGCGGGCGATCCTTTGATCTATCGCTGATTTAACAAGCAATGGAAACCACTTTTAATAGCAATGTAATGGAAAGAGTGAGATACTGCATTTTAGTTAACTTGATGTGTCAACACACACACAGTCACAGAAATAGCCGTGCTCAGAGTGGACTTCAGACCATATTAGAGCACATTAAATCATTTTTGATGAGCTCACAGTTAATGGTTTAAGCAGACAGAGCCGGGACTACACGCTCACAGCCAAAACAAACTACATACCCAACATTCCCCTCACCTGACATCAGCCAGAGCTCGGGCCCGCAGGCCATCTCCATAGCAACTCATTTGTCTTCATCAGGGCTTGTCCGATGGGTTGTATTGCTCCCCGAGGGGATTAATGAAGTTGTCCTGAATTAAATGGAGTTCTCAGATGGTCACTGACGATGAGTTTTAATCCTGTGCAGAGAGAAATAAGAAAAGTAACTGAAAAAACATCATGTAGGATGTTGACAAGTGTGCTTCTCTTTTAAAAGTTTGGGAAATGTGCTTTTTTGCTGTGTTGAGAGTTAGATGAGAAGATTGATATCACTCTCATGTCTCTGTTAAAGCGGCTATAATCAGTATTTTTTATTACAGCACCTCTAAAGCTAATTAACAGCTATATCACGTTGTTTAATCCGTACATAATCCAAAGTGAAAAAACGACAAGTTGTGGTTTTATTATTTCTTGGCCGGAGTGACTTCCTGTAGCCTCTGCTGGTTGCCTGGTGACCTCATGGTGATGATGTGTGATGAGCTTCAAAGGTGCTGGTTGGCTGATGTTTTACCTTTGGATAGAGCCATGCAGGCTAGCTGTTTCCCCCTCGCTCCAGTTTTGATGCTACGCTAAGCCTCATATTTACCATACAGGCATGAGAGTGGTATCAACCTTCTCATACAACCCCCGGCAAGAAAGCAAATAAGCATATTTCCCAAAATGGCAAACTATTTCTTTAAAAATACCTTTTACAATACAAATGTCTACTTTCTACAATGATCAACAGCATGTCCCATGTACCTGAGACTGGCGTCTGGTTCTCAGTGCGTCTCCTCACCACCTTCCCACCTTGCACCCCTTTAGGTGAAAACATGACAGTTCTAAACACGGCTGATTGGCTGTTGGGCTGCAGCAGCCCGCCCCCTGCCCCGGGCTCCAAGGACTATGGTACAGAGGTGCATGTGTGTGAATCCAAGGCCAGAAGTCATACAGTATTACCTTAAATGCAAAAGGAATGGGTTTCTATAGTTTGGGCTGGTCCTAGATCTGATGTTTTTTTTTGTGCCAGAATTGCAGTGATTTTCATTTGCTGTGCAGTGTTCTCTGCTCTTTGGATCCCATTGTGAATTTATCACACCGTGTGTGGAGTTCTTCTATATTTGCAGGGTTCCCACCAGTCAACAAGTTCATGGAAAGCTGGGAAATTTGATGAATTTGCTGGGGAAGTACACAAATATCAGGCATGATTATATTTTCAAAACTTAATCGTTACCAAAAAAATGACAAAATGACAAATGAAAAACCAAGGAGGAATGAAACCTTTAGGTCATGGTGGTGTTTTGACTTGGTTATCGAAAGTAATTTAAAATCGGTGAAATCTTATGTCAATTATAGTGGGAACCCTGCACACAGCATTTGCTCCCATACTGGAACTGCATGGTAGTTTCCTGCTCTTTTCTCAGATAGGTTTTCTTTGTGTGTGTGTGTGAGAGAGATGGTACTTCCTTACTGGCCTCCCCTAACACCGATCTTTTCCATCTTCCTTAAGTGAAAACAGAGCCTATGAACAACAGCGATACAGTCACTACGACAGGCGACACAGTATTGGACACATACGCAGGCTCAGGTAACACACACATCTGCCCACAGAAATGCACTCATGTACAATTTTCTCATCAGGAGGAAAAAACAAATGTCTCTGCACTAGTCAGCTCTATATCACTCTGTTTTCTCAGACGCACACAAACACCATCATCCATCTCAGCTCAGTGGTAGGCCTGCTGAAAGCTTTAAGCTCATGAAGTATTGCCTGTCCTTGGATTGCGTCATCAAAGGCTGGCAGAGGGATGACAGAGGGGGAGAGACATTTTTACACTTGTCTTTTTTTTTTTAGACTCACACAAGACCCCGTGCTCCTTCACGCTGCAAAACATGCACACACCGATGCACAAAACCATTAAGCAACACACACAGTGAGGCTTTAGAAGCAGCGGGGTGTTTGTCAGTATTGAGCTCTGACATCTCAATGACCACAAACAGACATTGTGTTTTACTGTGAGGCCCGCTGTAAGGGTTTCATGGACTGCAGTGCTCTCTAAAGGGGGAGAACTTGGCTCCTCTCCATTCAAAATGCTTCAAATTATGTTTACTGGAAAAGCATTTCAGCTCAAACAAGCCAGAGGCCTTGAATTGTGCTGTTCAGGAGTGGTTTTGTTAAATGTGAAAGGAAACAGAAGATTTGAGTTGACACCATTCATAACCTTGTGCTGCCTTGTTGTTTTTGATTATTGTGCTGTTTTTAGTAATCACCAGCAGCGGGTACAGCCCTCGTTCAGCCCACCAGTACTCCCCTCCCCTCTACCCATCAAAGTAAGTCTGACTTTTTACACAACAGAAGCTGCTTTCTAAGAATCCTCATCAGCATAGTCCTGCAACACAGCTAATAGTACTAAATATTACCTTTCGTCATTCCTCTCCCCTCCCAGGCCCTACCCTCACATTCTCTCCACACCGGCAGCCCCTCCCATGCCGACGTACGCTGGTCAACCCCAGTTCAGCAGCATGCAGCAGTCGACCGTCTACACTGCTTACTCCCAGACAGGGCAAGCGTACGGACTGTCCACCTATGGTATCAATAAACACACACTTACACCAGCTTACTAACTAACACGTTTAAGCAGGGGCTTATTTTGTAATCCACACTGAGAAAAGTGTCCGACTGAGGTAGAAGAACTTTATGCAGATTTACTGAAATTGAACTTCTGGTGTTAAATGTACTCATAGCGAACCTTATCCGGATACATTTTTGGATGTTTTCTGTGTGATTATAAATGGAAAAAAAAACAAAATTCAGATTAAGTTATTTAAGGGAAAAGAAAAGAACTGCACATATTAAAATCAGATTACTTTTCTCTTGTTTTTTGATTGGCTGTTGTGATAGGCTACATAATTAGCAAGCAAACAAAACTTGTACTCAGAAGGCCTACAAGATGCCATTTAAACTGTAGTGAAGTAAACTAAATTACTTACTTACTAAAAAAATGACTTTGAAGAAATTGTCCAAAAACACTGGTACTCTAATATGTTTATTATACTCAGGGAGAAATTAAATGCAAGCCCTACAATACCCTCACAAGCATGACATAGTGAGATCTTTAGAAGCCAAACCAAAGAGTGACATAAATGGAACTCAATGCAAGTAAAGCCAGAATGACAAAGAAGTGTTTAAACATTGATTCTGGCCTAAAATATGTAGTTTCAAGAAAACAAATTGTGTTTATGTTCCAGTTTTTAGCAGTACAGTTTGCTGATGCTGTAACATCTGCAAACATTGTATAACATCCTGTTATTTTTCTTGTCACAGACCTCGGTGTGATGCTGCCGGGCATTAAGACAGAGAGCGGCCTGGCTCAGAGTCAGTCTCCTCTGCAGACAGGCCTCAGCTACAGCCCCGGCTTCACCACACCTCAGCCTGGACAGACTGCATACTCACCCTATCAGATGCCAGGTCAGTTTGGAAACGCACACTCTCAAACACCTCTGCGTTTAATGCTTCACGTGTCACTCCTGCCTCAAGTTAATAACATAATCATGTATTTTTTGCACAGTGTGTAAAACTTTTCTGTCTCCATTTTTCTTCTCTGTGGTTTTCTATCTAATTCCTCTTCTTCTTTTTGTCCAAAGGTTCCAGTTTCACTCCTTCCTCAGGCCTCTACGCCACCAACAACTCAGTGTCCAACCCCGCCAACTACACTGCCACACAGCAGGTACCTCAACATCTATATACTGTGTGTGTGTGTGTGTATTTGTGTGTGGGTGCAGGCTTGTCCTTTAGTTTAAATCTGTACTGCTGCTACAGTCCAGCTGCAAGCCCGTTTCCTAGGGGAGTTCTTCAGATCAACCGTGCCACATGTTTGCTGTGAGTGGTCAAGTGAATGTCATTTGCCTCATTACAAAGATGACGATTTTGTATGGTGCAGTCACGATAGTATTTGAGACCAGAAGTGGTTTTCCAGTCACGCTCCCACACAACTTTCCTTATTCAGAGCCGCTTCAAGAAATATAATTTAATTACACTATGACCTTGCAACAGGGACAAACTTAGGAGAGAAACAGACAATTAGTCTTTGTGAAAGAGTGTTTTGTTCTGAATATTTCTTTATGTCTATATGATGAATTGTGTTGTGGTAGTAAAATGCTTAAAGGGGGATTTTAATGTCCCACTATGATAGATGTGACTGTTTACAGGAAGAAAGTCAAGGTTTGGCTTGTGTGGGTGGATTAAGGGGAATGTAGTGTGCATGTGTGTGTGTGTGTGTATGAGTTTAACAGAAAAAGAGAAAGCAAGTAAGAGACGGAAAGGGAGAGAGAGACTGACAGACAACAAGTCTGTGTGTATACAGTATGTGTGAATATGTATGCATGCTTGCATACACACATTGCTGACTACACGCAAAGTGTGCATGTGTGTGTGCATTCATGTGGTAGTGCTCCAGTTTATAAGGACTTGTAGAGATGGACGTAGTGACAGGTTTAGAGAGCTGACTCATAAAAGCGTCCATCTCCACCGGGTCAGTAAAAAGTAGCCACACAAGGCTTTAATTGTTTTGGAGATATAAAATATAGAATTGAGGGAATAAAAGATTAGAGAAATGAGAGGGAACACTTGTAAAATCTCTCTTCAAAAGTCAGTCTGAACCTTTCCAGAAAAGTGAAACATCTCAATTTTCCTGTCTTTTTTTTCTCTTGTGTTCAGTCTTTTTGTCTTTGCGTGCTCATAATTCCCCATTTTTTCTCTGCAGGATTATCCCTCATATACGACGTTTGGCCAAAACCAGTATGCCCAGTATTATTCCGCCTCCACTTATGGGACTTATATGGCCTCCAACAGCGTGGATGGCACAGGCTCTACAGCAGCCTACCAGCTGCAAGATCCTGCCCCTGCCATGACCGGACAGGCTGCCGAACTTCACCCAGGTTTGTATTAAAAAGAAACACACCGGTCAGAAAGTACGAACTTCATGAACATGCAAAGAAATGTCAGATTTTCACCGTTCCTTGATACTGGCTCCGTAATCTTGTTTCCAGCAGAAAAATACCACAGTTTGGGTAACTGAGTTCAAAACTCTCTTTCAGCCATGATGAAGCACAGGAAGTAACTTCAGACTGTAGCCATAGTTACCTGGCATCGCGCTTGCTAATTGGAGAATCGGCATATGTTTACATTAGCCTCAGAGACTTTGATTAGAGTGAAGTTATATTACATTTTGCGCTTTTGTAGGCGAGTCAGAGAAAGAGAAGAAAAGACAGAGCTCGAGTGCACCCGTATGTACAGAAATATGGCTTGGTATTCAATTTTCTGGATCTTTTTTTTCCGCATTTTTCTGGTTTATCTTGGCTGTAATTCAGGAAGCCTGATTAAAGGAGCTTATCATTCTTCCTGTCACTGGCACTTTCCCTCTCGCTGCTTTTCTCACTATTTCTCTTTTTTCTCTTCTCTTGGAGTTAAAGTTGGTATCTGTTTTTTTT